>ML784596.1:571893-606054 GCA_009831015.1 Picea engelmannii
AAAAACTATATAAAATACTTAGAAATTTGAATATTTTTACAAAAATATCGCCAAACATTTATAGTTGACATATGAAGGATTAGTAAGATTCGCCAAGGTTTCTACATTTTAAAATAAATTTCCATCCTTAAAAGCATCCCTGATCCCCACAAGCCAAATAGAAGGGCCAAGCTGAGAGCAGTGCACATAGAGGGTCACAACCGCAGGGAGAAGGTCCTCTGATGTTGCCAAAACTCCCAAGCGGGGTGTGAGTTGATGATGACATGATTGGAAGAGTCACTACCATCGAATAATCCGACCATGATGTGACCGATGTCACTAAGTTCCCAGACTTGGCGTCACAAGTTTACCTAGAAAGCAGGGGAGCAAGCTCATCCGGCATGCCACTGATAGAGTCGACGCACTAGATCCTGGGGCTATATAATACTGGCATCATGAATTTTTTGGATGCCCCACACTTTGGGAGGGGAAATCATGTCAATTATTGCATCAAGCAATTGCTTGCACGCATCCATGAAGGAATTTTATGGATGGATAGGCCGATACCTATCACTATGGACCTCATCGCAAGAATCATAGGGCTACCCATAGATGGAGAAAAGTTAGAGAAGTACTTAGAGGATAAAACATGAGCCAAGTCCATCTCATATGAGATCAAGGCTAAGTATGGTGCAGAACGAGGCAACAAGGGAATCAAGATCAGTGAAATCAATGATCCTACAACAAGGTTTGCTACTAGACTCCTCGGGTGAAAACTAATGCACAAGTGTCGAAAAGAGGAAGTATCGGCTGGTGTGGTTGTCGCCACCATGCAGTGTGCAAAGGGGAGCTCGATGAGCTAGGCCCCATACCTCCTCAATTCATTCTTGGAGAATTGCAAAGACACACGGGACTGGGATCTGAGTGTTGGATCATGTTTTCATTGATGTCAATGGTTTGATTGATTGATGTTAAGTGATTGATGCCAAAGGATTGATTTATTGATGATTAATGTAATGTAATATGTATTTTTCTTGATGAGAATGCATAGATGAAGATGGATCAATGAGATGTCATTGATATGATGAAGATGGATCAATGAGTTGTCATTGATACATGATGAAGATGGATCAATGTGGTTTCATTGGTATATGATGCATTGTTGGAAAAATGTATAGATTAGTCATTATTGTCTTATCATGATTGATAAGGTGCACAAATGGATGAACTCCAAAGTGGTCCCCTTATGGTGAAAGCTCTCACGGGAAGACGCTTTGCGGATTGAGTTATCCTAGAAGAATTTTTGGAGGACCCATGCTCTCATTATTGTCTTATCATGATTGATAAGGTGCACAAATGGATGAACTCCAAAGTGGTCCCCTTATGGTGAAATCCCTCACTTGAAGATGCTTTGTGGATTGAGTTATCCTAGAAGAATGGTTGGAGGACCCATTCTTTTATGTGGAATAATGAGATGAATATCAAGGAAATTGTTGGTGAAAATATCCTAGATGGATAGTGTTTTTCATTCAATTTCCGGTGGTATGTGGAATGTCACATAACTCCTCATGGTTTGATATTTATGGCCTTACGAAGATGAAGGACCTCCACATGAAGGCTCGAAGACCCCAAGGTCAAAGAAGTCAAAATGACCTAAAAGAAGAAATCAGTATTTAAATGATAAAGTAAAGTGACAAAGTCAAGGTGGATTATTTAAATAATAAGGAGAAGTGACAAAATCAAGAAATGATAAAGTGAGGTGACAAAATCAAGAAGGAATATTTAAATGATAAAGTATTGGAGAACTTTCTATTTATGGAAAGTGGTTAACCCTAAAATAAGAAAAATAGGTTAAGTGACCTAGAAATGGGTTGATATTATTTAAATGATAAAGTAAAGTGAAAAAGTCAAGGTGGATTATTTAAATAATAAAGAGAAGTGACAAAATCAAGAAATGATAAAGTAAGGTGACAGAATCAAGAAGGAATATTTAAATGATAAAGTATTGGAGAACTTTCTATTTATGGAAAGTGGTTAACCCTAAAATAAGGAAAATAGGTTAAGTGACCTAGAAATGGGTTAAGTGACCTAAAAATGGGTTAAGTGACCTAGAGGATGAAAGTATAAATAATATAGAAATGGTCTCTTGTAGATCATCCTTTTTTTGGATCAATGGAGAGCTTCTTGTGAGAATATCTTTTGGAGTATTGATGGAGAGCTTCTTGTGAGAGCTTCTTGAGAATTTTTGGTGTGGAACACTTGAGAATATTAAATATTTATAGGTTATTGAGGTAACCAAAGGATATATAAGCCAAATTTCATAGGGAATGTGAATAAAACACGGCCGTAATTCAAGGGAGGATAAAAAAAAATTCATGATGCTTTCTAAGGTATGTTATTTACAGGTCATCTCACCATTTCCGTAATAAAAAAATTTATGTAATGATTCATACCGTGAGATTGATATTCCATTGAGGAAACATATCCAAGTATCTGTGGTAAAAATTCCATCTTGTGGGTCGTTGTATTTTTGGAGATACACTACGTGGAAAATAGGGTTTGTGGCTAGTCCTGAAACTAGTCTAAAATAGGTGTGTCGGGTAAAAACGCCATAACTTCTTCATAAAAGATCCAAATTAAGTGAGACCAATTGTGTTGGTTATATTACAGTCTCTACTATTCTTTGTAACAATTTCATATCAATTCAACAAATATTCCAAGCGGGGCACGTTCTACAAGTTTTCTCTCTAGAATAAGACAAAATTCAACAAGGTATGTCATTTTTTCTATAACTAATTTTATGAGACTTTCCAAGTAGTGACACCTGGAGGAATTGCATAAAACCCACTGAAGAACATTGTGTATTAGTTTCAGATATGTATTCATTACAGGTACAAATTTATGATTATTTCAAGTTAGGGTTGTTGACTAATCCAAAACTAATCATGGTTGAGACAAGCAGTTGATGAGTTGGCACATACATGAGGTGTATAGTTGATGATGTTGGTACATATTGATGAGTATTTGTTGATGAGTATTTGACACATTATTTGTATATAGTTGGTACATGGTTGGATGCACTTGTGTATAGTACAGGTTGATTACATGTTGATTGGCACAGGTTGGTGCATGGTTGAAGCACTTGTTTATGGTACAGATTGATATATGTTGAGGATTGTTGCCTCATCTCAGTTGGTGATGAGAATGTAAGTTGATTCCTACATATAGAGCTGGTGCTCTTGTATATTTGTACTCTATTCAGTTGTTACTGAAAAACCCTTGGATTGAATTCCATAATAAAAAGAAAAATCGTGCATACATCTTGTGTTCCTTGTGGAGATAATTTGTTGATGATATATTTATGATATATGTTGTTGATCTGTATTCACATATAAATTATTATTAATGACAACAATGAGTAATGAGTAAATGTCGAATGCTAACTAATGAGTTTTTTGTAAGAGGAAAGTTTTGGGAAAAAATATCCCCACACTCATTCACCCGCCCCTCTAAGTGTGGTAGGTGTGTCCAACAATTGGTATCAGAGTGGGCCTTCACTACAAGCCTTAACAAGCTTGAAGGAGATATATAGACACACAAATGGATGATGAAATACCAATCCTTGATGAGGAAAACTATTCTACTTGGAGAATAGAGATGAGAGTGTATTTGAAGACAATGGGAGTAGCTATTTGGAAGGAAACCATTAGTGGATCAGTTTTGTTGAAGAATAAGTCAAAGTTTGAAGCTCAAAGGGAAGGAAAGAATAATGATGCATTGTCTCTCAAGCCCTATCAAATAAATCATGGAACAATGCACTTCCGCCAAGGATCTATGGCTAAATCTAGAGGAGACATATCAAATCAAGAAGGAGAAGGAAGATATTGAAGACCACTCCAACAATATTATCAAAGGTAAAGAATCTCCAAAAACCCTTGATTGTATTATTTCCAAATGTGATATTGAAAACATTTCAAGTGAAGATAGCACAAAGGAAGATCCCAAAATTATTTCAAATGAAGATATAGAATCTCCAAAGACTCTTGATTGCAATGATTCAAAATGTGATGATGTTGAATTTTTCTCAAGTGAAGAAGATGATCTAGAAACAGTTTGTGTAAAGTTTGATGGAAATTATCCCATGGAAAGAATAGAAGAATATCTATTAGAACTTCAAAAAGAAGTTGAAGAGGGTTTATATAGATATAGAAGTGATCATTTTTATACACACTATAACTATCTTTCGGATAACACTAAGAAGTTTCTTAGGATAAGTCAAAGGCACATATTGAAGTTAAAGGGAATGCTCAAGGAACAAGAAGAGACAAATAAGACTCAATTAGAAGAAAAGGAAGAAGATATCACATGAATAAAGAATGGAAAAGAAGATATGAAGGTAGACGATGAGATTAGAAAAAGTTTTGAAACTATTATTCATCTCAAGACCCAAATTGAAGAAGACAAAAGGGTAGAAGAACTTTTGAAGAATAAAATTAATGAAAAGGAAGAATCATTTGATAAGTTAGAATATGAATTTGTTGACCTTAGAAAGAAGGTAGAGAAGTCAAACAATTTCTTGAATAGCTCACAAATCTTGGATGAGATCTTGGAAAGTCAAAGATCACCATGTGATAAATCAAAACTTGGATACAAAGAAGAAGCTACACATGTTGAAGAAAGCACCTCAAAGAAGCATGAGGTAAGTCCATCAAATAAGGAAGGAAATGTTGAAAAGAAACCATATACACAAGGCAAGGAAAATTTCAAAATAACAAAGCAAGGAAGACATCAAGAAGCTATCTTTGGGACACCAAAGCAAAGGTATGAAAGTATTTTTCATGGTCATTGTTATTCATGTAGTAAATATGGTCACAAATCTTTTGAATGTAGATCTTATGAAAGAATATATAATGGAAGATTTCATAACACCATAAGGTGTTGGAGATGTGATCAAGTAGGACACATTGTTGTTCACTGTAACACCATGAGATGCTACAACTGTAGTGGATTTGGCCACAAATCCCAGGAGTGTTGGAACACAAGAAGAAATTATATTATGAGGACTTCAAATAGCATGGGTAGAAGAAGGAATGAAGTAAGGAAGGGAGACATATTTGAAAATATGGATGCTCAGAGTTCAAGTTCTGAGGAGGAGGGACATCTATAGAAGTGGGTGAAGAAGACAGAGCAGCCAGAACAAAATGAAAGACTGAAGGGAAGTTAAAAAATTCCATCTACTGAGGCATATGTGGGTGACAGTGGTATCAGTCGCATACATATGCAGGCTGACCTTGTATAGGTCACGTACATACGTGATTTTTTTGTGCAATAGGTCGCATATATGTGGTGAATCCTAAGGAAAAGGGCTATGTACAGGGAGTTCAGTTTGATGTGATGGTATAACTCTTTGATGCAAGATCTGACATGGTTTATTGCAGGTTCTAACACTATTTGTTGCAGGTTTTCATGATTCTATATTGGATTATGTAAGCTGATGATGTAAAATAAAATCTTGGGTGCATGGCACTAACCCATGAGTATGGATTGATGCATTTTCTGTTGAAGAACAATGTTGGTTATGACAGTGAAGTTATGACACATTGGTTATGTGATATAACTTGATGATGTATTGGAAGCTTACTTGTTGGAAAGCTTGAAGCATGCATTTAGCATATGGATGGGCTACACATTGGGGCATGTGGTTGGTGAGTTGATGAGGTGATCATGTTGTACATCATTAATGATTCATAGCTTGATCTATAATTGATACATGTTTGGTACACTCATAGATGGCATATGCTTGATGATACTACACCATTGGTAATGCTTGATCAGCATAACAATTGGTATTTGTTTGATACATGATTGTGGCACTTGTTTCATGATGGAGACATATCATGAGTGATATGACACATGGTTGATGTACATAGGTGTTGTGCATGATGAGAACACATTTTTGTACAGGATGTGCTTGGTAGATATTTTGCTCATGATTCTTTATTTCATTGTTGACATATCTTTTGTTTCATGATGCTTGGTATAGCATGAGTTTGATGCATGAACAGGTCCAAGGATCGTTATATGGTAGCACATTTTTCATATTGCAGAGAAGATAGGGGAGACATACCCATAGGGGGGGTCATTCTTCTTCCCATGATTCTAGGAGGAGATATTTATCAGATGCATACCTAGAAAAGAGCCCTATATTTGAAGAAAGAGCACAAAGGCATAATTCCAGGAGGATCGATGGTCACAGGGGGAGTATGTTCGATGTATTTTCAGCATTACATGAGAGTGATATCCCTTGATCAAAATGGGAGAGATTATTCAAAGGAAGATCAAAGGCACTCAGACAGGGGGAGCAGCCCCAAGAGGAAAATGGCCCTTTGCCATTGATTTCAAAGGGGGAGAGATAGTCACATTGATGTGAGTGATGATTATTGATTGGGAGAGATAGTCACATTTGGGAGAGATAATCACATTGACTATTGATGTAGAGCATGCCTTATCTACATGTTGACATCAATAATTGGTAATTGGTGTTAACATCAATATTGGTATCGTCATCAATGCCAAAGGGGGAGATTGTTGGATCATGTTGTCATTGATGCCAATGGTTTGATTGATTGATGTAAAGTGATTGATTGATTACAAAGGATTGATTGATTGATGATTGTTGTAATGTAATATGTATTTTCCTTGATGAGAATGCATAGATGAAGATGGATCAATGAGTTGTCATTGATATGATGAAGATGGATCAATGAGTTGTCATTGATACATGATGAAGATGGATCGATGTGGTTTCATTGGTATATGGTGCATTGTTGGAAAAATGTATAGATGACTAATTATTGTATTATCATGATTTATAAGGTGCACAAATGGATGAACTCCAAAGTGGTCCCCTTATGGTGAAAGCTCTCACGGAAAGATGCTTTGTGGATTGAGTTATCCTAGAAGAATGGTTGGAGGACCCATGCTATCATTATTGTCTTATAATGATTGATAAGGTACACAAATGGATGAACTCCAAAGTGGTCCCCTTATGGTGAAATCCCTCAGAGGAAGATGCTTTCCGGATTGAGTTATCCTAGAAGAATGGTTGGAGAACACATTCTTGTATGTGGAATAATGAGATCAATATCAAGGAAATTTTTGGTGAAACTATCCTAGATGGATAGTGCTTGTCATGCCATTTTCGGTGGTATGTGGAATGTCACATAACTCCTCATGGTTTGAGAGTTATGGCCTTACGAAGATGAAGGACCCCCACATGAAGGCTTGAAGCCCCCAAGGTCAAAGAAGTCAAAGTGACCTAAAAGAAAAAATCATTATTTAAATGATAAAGTAAAGTGACAAAGTCAAGGTGCATTATTTAAATAATAAAGAGAAGTGACAAAATAAAGAAATGATAAAGTAAGGTGATAAAATCAAGAAGGAATATTTAAATGATAAAGTATTGGAGAACTTTCTATTTATGGAAAGTGGTTAACCCTAAAATAAGGAAAATAGGTTAAGTGACCTAGAAATGGGTTGATATTATTTAAATGATAAAGTAAAGTGACAAATTCAAGGTGGATTATTTAAATAATAAAGAGAAGTGACAAAATCAAGAAATGATAAAGTAAGGTGACAGAATCAAGAAGGAATATTTAAATGATAAAGTATTGGAGAACTTTCTATTTATGGAAAGTGGTTAACCCTAAAATAAGGAAAATAGGTTAAGTGAATTAAAAATGGGTTAAGTGACCTAGAGGATGAAAGTATAAATAATATAGCAATGGTCTCTTGTAGATCATCATTTTTGTGGATCAATGGAGAGCTTCTTGTGAGACTATCTTTTGGAGTATTGATGGAGAGCTTCTTGTGAGAGCTTCTTGAGAATTTTTGGTGTGGAACACTTGGCATATTGAATATCTATAGGTGACTGAGGTAAACAAAGGATATATAAGCTAAATTTCAGAGGGAAGGTGAATAAAAGAGGGTCAGAATTCAAGGGAGGATAAATTCTTTTCATGATGCTTTCTAAGGTATGTTATTTACAGGTCATCTCACCATTTTCGTAATAACGTTTTTTCTATAATGATTCAGACCGTGATATTGATATTCCATTGAGGAAACATATCCAAGTATATATGGTAAATAATTCATCTTGTGGGTCATTGTATTTTTAGAGATACACTCCGTGGAAAATAGGGTTTGTGGCTAGTCCTGAAACTAGTCTAAAACAAGTGTTTCGGGTAAAAACGTCATAACTTCTTCATAACATATCCAAATTTAGTGAGACCAATTTTGTTGGTTATATTACATTATGTAGTATTCTTTGTAATAGTTGTATATCGATTCAACAAATATTCCTTGTGAGGCACGTTAAACAATGTCGCTCTCTAGAATAATCCAAAATTCAGCAAGGTATACCATTTTTTCTATAACTAATTTTATGAGAGGTTACAAGTAGTGACACTTGGAGGAATTGCATAAAACACACTGAAGAACATTGTATATCAGTTTCATATCTTTATTCATTACAGGTACAAATTTATGATTATTTCAAGTTAGGGTTGTTGACTAATCCAAAACTAATCATGGTTGAGACAAACAGTTGATGAGTTGGCACATACATGAGGTGTATAGTTGATTATGTTGGTACATATTGATGAGTCATTGTTGATGAGTATTTGACACATGATTGGTATATACTTGGTACGTGGTTGGATGCACTTGTGTATGGTACAGGTTGATTACATGTTGTTTGGCACAGGTTGGTGCATGGTTGATGCACTTGTTTATGGTACAGATTGATATCTGTTGAGGATTTTTGCCTCATATTAGTTGGTGTTGAGAATTTAAGATGAGTCTTGCATATAGATCTGGTGCTCTTGTAGAATTGTAATATATCCAGTTGTTGCTGAAAAACCCATGGATTGAAGTCCATAATAAAAAGAAAAATTGTACATACATCTTGTGCTCCCTGTGGAGATGATTCATTGATGATATATTGTTGATAAATGTTTCTGATATGTATTCACATATAACTGATTATTAATGAAAACAATGAGTCATGAGTAAATGTCGAATGCTAACTAGTGAGTTTTTTGTAAGAGGGAAGTTTTGGGAAAAAGATCCCCACACTCATTCACCGCCCCCCCCTCTAAGTGTGGTAGGTGTGTCCAACACTAAGTTCCACTACTCATGGATAATAATCCTCATTGGCCTCATTGGTTGTAAAGAACCGGTCTACAGTATGTATCTGGAGAGACCAGGAAAGTGTGGCGCAGTGCGCTACACATCATTACGCAGCAACATAGACCTGAAGAGAAAGAAGATAAATATGGACACATTTGCAAGGTATTTCACAGAGATGCAGGAACTTATTACAGATACATGGCACATTACACCAAAGACTGTCCAGGATTTTGGGCAGGCTACCAACTTCAGAGCAACACGCCACAGTTTATGGATGCAAGCCAAGCGTGACAAAGAAAAGAAATGGCTACAACTTAACTATTGTGTCACGCAGGAAGAAATCCAAAGAGAGGTCTAGGAGTGGCCTGAAGAATGGAAGGTACCCCAGATTCCAACCATGGTACAAAGAACATGACCTCAGATGTAGGACAGACCATCCCTAGTGCACCAAACAAGCACCAATGGGGCAGGAACCAAGAAGAGAAATAACCAAGGCCAAGAGGGGGAAGCAACCCAGCCAAGAAGAAACCACACACAGAGARTAGACCACCAAGGTGGTCTACACAGGCTCCATCACGCATAGAAAAACCACCCATACACTCAACGGGAGAAGTGCGAGCAAAAGAGATAGAGACAGGGACCCGGGAAATCCCTGAGGCAGAAGAAATAGGCACAGGGACACATGAAACCCCTAAGGAGGAAGAGCAAGGGATAGGAACCCAAGAGGTTCTTGAGGACAGAGAAATAGGGACAACCATTGCGGGGGATACCTAGAGACCCCCTAGTCCTAAGCCATCGACTACCCAAGGGAAGCAGCCAAGGGAGCACACCAGTGGTGGTTGAAAAAAGACAAAGGCCCACAAGCCACAGAACCATATCTCACTAACCTTGGATGATGTGGAATTAGTGGCGACAATAGTCGAGGAGAGACTGGCCAAAGTATGGGAGAATGCATAGAACCACAGGGCTTCAATCATTGATCAAGTGAAAGAGGTAAAAATTGCACTGGAGAAGTTAAGGATCAGGGAATCATAGGCACTAAAAGAAACACTGATGCAGGCTATGGAAGGAGTGTCAGTGCCTGAGATGGTACAGTTTGCAGCACAACCCAATGCCAATTTCATCATCATGTCAGAGATGATGTTCATTGACGAAGAAACAACGCAGAAACCTCTTAAAGACATTGAGACATTGGATGTGGCATTGGCCAAGATTCCCACAAAAGCATTGTACAAACTTCAGGTGAGCGTCGCGTAGGAGATTCGGGCCAGAGCAAGAGTGAACGCCAAAAACTTATAAATAACCTAGATAGAGACTATATCGTTGAAGGAAGCCCTCAACCTTGAGGCGTAGCAGAAAGAGCAAGTGAAGAAGAAAATGGAGGAGATGGAGCAGAAAATCCACATGTTGTTTCAAACAATTCCCGAAAGCACAAGCAATGAGGCAGGGTCATCGGGAGAGAAGTTGCACGGGATAGAGAAGACTATCCAGGAGTATAAGGAGAAAATTAAAGAGTTGGAGGAGCATGTCACACCCACTACTCCTCCATAAGTCAGAGTGCAGTGGGAAAAAGAGGCGACAACAATTGTGGAGGGCATCGTCCAAAGTATTCGGACAATCACGATGTTGTTAGAGAACAACGCGCAGCTCTAGACTCACCTACTAGAGGATGGGAGCCTACAAGAGATACAAGAGAAGGAAGCCAAAATCCATGCAACAATGGAAGAAGTGAAGTAGCCACAGAAAACAGTGTCACTACTGGAGAAGATCAATACCACCACTGAATTAAAGGCTCTGCAGTTGTAAGAGAAAGCGTTGCAAGCATAGAAGAAAGCTAGACATGTGTTGTTGGAGACCCTACAAGAAAAGGCGGAGCAGCTGGTCATGGAGAACGATGCAGCGAATAAGAGTATTGAGCAGATTGGGGCCAAGGGAGGCAAGATTTTATAGTCTCCCATCATGAAGAAGGTGGTCACCAATATGGACAGAGCAGTCAGGCTCAACAACAGTGCCAGTGCATAATGGAGATGTATGATGCACTGCAGGAGGCAGTGTCTGAAACAAGAGGCAAGCAGTGAAAGTGGAATAAGTCAAGAAGTGACTCGGGATGAGTCACGTTGTCAGTGGTGGGGACTTTTTGGGAACAGGACCATTTTTGGGAAAAGGAACGACATGGAGGCGAGACAGTTGGAAAAAAAGCATGCAAGGCACGCATGCAAGAAGAAGGGAAAGAAATACAACTGGCAGAAAAGTAGCGGAAGAAAGTGTGCATGCAGAGGAGAAAAGTGTGCAAGGTCGGCATGCAAGAAGACCTAATTAGGTTAGGGTTTTGGTAAGAGAATGTAACAGCCTATGAACTAAGAATATATATAAATAGACACCTAGGAGGTCTAGGGGAGTTTCGGTGTCTTTTATGATTTTCGTGAGTTACTTGCATGATATAGAGTAACAGGTCTGTGACACAAATATGATCTGATACCTTTTTGTAAGTTGTTAAGTTGTGGGAGGGAAAAGTGACTAAACCTTGAGGGTTATATCGCAGGTTGAGGATCCTGGTGCGATCTACTCAGCCTCGTAAAGGTCGTAGAGTCTAGTTGATGAATGTATGAATGGAGTTGTAGTGTGCGCAGCGCTATGCATGACAGAACTATAATAAAAGAGCCTTAGAGACAAATATTTTTGGAAGTAGCCCAGGAGGGGGTGAACCACAATAATTCATGTGTTGTGTGGAATGATTATTGGTTATATATTTGTTGTTAATGGTTAAATATTATATAAATTAGTTGATGAAGTAGTTAGATCTCTTGATTTGCATGCATGCATAAGGAACAAAAGGATAACTAAGATCGGTCGATGAAATAATATTGCTTAATAAAAAAATAGAATTCACAGCGTGCAGTCACATAACCCCATTCAATCATGGACTGCAAGAACTTGAGTATTGTAGTCACCCATTAAGACTATCTCAGGTGAGACTGCGCAGTGCACTTTGTGTATTGTGTTTCCTTCTGGTTTACCAGGAGGGCCAATAGTTTTAGAGGCTTTGTTGGAACCCTAGTAGACCTGAACCTAGGTCAATCATGTTAAAGGTATAAACACAGATACTAAACCAACAAATGTTTTCGTTGCCGGTTAGAACAACATAGGATTGAGTAGATGGGATATGTTGAAGATTTGTTAAAAGACTGTAATATTTGCAGAAGGCGGGTCAAACGAATATTGAATCGGACGATGAGAAGGTGAGAAGAATGTGCCTCTATAAGGGGATGTTGAGACCGTGGAATCCCACAAAAGAAGAGATCGCAAGCTGGCTAAAGACAAAGGAGCTAGATTTTTCGCAGAAAGATAGGAGAAACCCTAGAGTAACGTCGCACAAATACCTTGAGAAGTATGTGTTTATTGATCTGCATAAAGTATTTTTTTGTGATTTTTCACACTTATTGTAGGAGTGGATATTGAGGTTTAAGGATAGTCACATATCCCCATTCAATCCTGGACTGCAACCACTTGAGTATTGCAGTCACCCATTAAGACTATCTTGGGTGAGACTGTGAAATGCACTTTGTGTACTGCATTGCCTTCTGGTTTACTAGGAGGTTCGATAGTTTTAGAGGATTTGTTGTAACCCTAGTAGACCTAAACCTGGATCAATCATGTTAAAGGTATAAACACATATACTAAACCAACACAATGAATGAGCATTTACAAACTAGATAAGAGTTGACACTCGAAATCAGTACAATCCTACAGATAATTAAGGTGATTACAACCTTTGGTGATCTTATCCAATGGCTCGAGCCTCCAAATATTAAAAGGTATTTAATTACAATGTTTCCAAAATTTAAGATGATGCACCCTCCTCGGAATCAAAATCGACTTTAAATGTATGTGTTGGGTGCTGAGTTGTCCTCCACTCGACCTCATGTGGTGTTGATGGCAATGCTCCTGCATCATACTCCTCTGGCCAAAATATTCATGGACTCTTGTCCATGAGATCCTGTATTTTTTTTTCATGTCTTTGAATACTAGGTTCAGTTACCCAACTAGCACCCTCTACTGGGTGATCTTTCCACTTCACCAGGTACTCAAAATAAGTCTTCCTCCTAGTCTTCTTACCAATCCTTTGATCTAGAATTTTCTCCATTTGTGGCTTCTCTGCTATGGGCATCTGCTTCTCCCACTAGATCCTTTTGATCATCTTATTCTCCTGTATGATCCATCCTATAAGGGTTCAAGTTTAGAACATTAAATATTGGTGATATTCCAACATTTTTTGGCAGCTCAATTTCATAAGCGTTGGCAGCAAATTTTCTGAGGATTTTACATGGTCCTATCTTCTTCATCTTTAATTTTTTATATTTTCCTCTTGGGAACCTTTCTTTCATTAGAGGTGATAAAACTTGATCTCCAACCTCGAAATGAACCTCTCTTATCCTCTGGTCAATGCGGCTCTTGTACTTCTGACTGCTATCTTGTAACTATCATTTTATCTGATCATGAAGCTTTTACATTTCTGTAGTGAAGTCTTCTTCTCCTGCACTTCGGAATTCATCATGTCCCAAATTTATTAACTATGAAATTCCTCTCAGATGCATTCCATACATTATCTGAAATGGGCTATTTCCAGTGCTTATGTTCGGTGAATCATTATAAGAAAAATCTGCCTAGGGTAGAAATTGATCCCACTGATTGTAATGTTCAATGACCAAACTCCTCAGCAAATTTCCTAAGCTCCAATTTACTAACTCAGTCTATCCTTCTGTCTGAGGGTGATATGTTGAAATAAAGGACAATTTTGTCCCCAACTTATTCCACAGAGTTCTCCAAAAGTGTCCCACGAATTTGGTATCTTTGTTTGAGATTATGCTTCTGGGAAATCCATGTAATCTCACAACCTCCTTAAAAAATAAATTGGCTATGTGAGTAGCATCACTGGTTTGTTGGCATGGTATGAAATGTGTCGTCTTTGAGAACCTTTCAACCACTACAAATATGGAATAACTCCCCCTCTGGGTTCTTGGTAATCCCAACACAAAATCCATGCTTATGGCATCCCACGACCTATCTGGAATAGGAAATGGATGATACAAACTAGTCTTTTGTGGTTTCCATTTGACATACTAGAAGACTCTACATTTTTCCACAAATTTATTCACATCACACCTCATACCTAGCCAATGGTACGAATAAATCAGTTGTTCATAAGTCTTATCATGGCCGAAGTGTCCAACCAATCTTCCATTGTGCTTTTATTTTAACATGTTGTCTCTCATGGAGCATTTTGGAGTACATAATTGGCTCCCCTTGAAAAACAGTCCATATTGGATCAAATATTCCATCCACTGGCTTCTATCCCTTAGCAACTGGTTTTCACATGCTTCGTAAGCCTCCTTGAAATATGGATCTTCTCGATACATTCCCTTAAGGTGTTCAAACCCTAAGGTTCCCACTTGGAATTCCTACATAATAAAACATCTCCTATTCAAAGCATCAACAACTTTGTTAGCGCTACCACTAATGTGCTTGATAAAAAAAGTAAAATTTTGCATGAATTCTACCCATTTAGCATGTCTTTGATTCAACTTCTCCAGTATGGTTATGAAATTTAAAGCTTGATTGTCACTATACAAGAAAAAATCCTTTAGGACAAGGTAATGCCTCCATTTTTTCAGAGCTTGTATTACAACATAAAAATCCTTGTCATATGTTGAGTACTTCCTCTTAGTGTCATTCAGCTTTTCACTAAAATAAGAAACATGCTTATTTTCTCAGCTCAAGAATGCACCAATAGCCACTGCACTTGCATCGCATTTCACCTGAAATGTCTTCTTGAATTCTGGAAAAAACATAATCAGTTGTTCTGTTATATTCCCTTTCAATACTCTGAAGCCTCTTTCAGCTTCTATTGTCCAATTAAAGTATATGTGATTTTTATTTATAGTTTTCAATATGGGTGCACAAATGCTACCAAAGTTCCTGATGAATTTCCTATAAAAACTTGATAATCCATGAAAACTTCTTACCTCAAACACGCTTCTTGGAGAAGGCCATTCTATGATTTCCCTCACCTTCTCTAGATCCATCTTCAACTCATTTGGAGAGATCACAAAACCCAAGTATATGAGTTATGTCTTCATGAAAGAACATTTCTTCAGATTTATCAGCAAATTTTCTTGCTACAACCTCTTCAACACCAGTTTCAAGTGCCTCAAATGCTATCCTTCAATCTTACTGAAAAGTAAAATGTCATCTAAATACACAATTACAAGCTTACCAATGAAATCCTTGAGTACTCCATTCATTAATCTCATGAATGTGCTTGTGGAATTTGTTAATCCAAATGGCATAACAAACCACTCATACAATCCTTCACTTGTCTTGAATGATGCCTTCCATTCATCTCCTTCTCTCATTCTCATATGATGATAGCCACTCTTCAAGTCTATCTTGGAAAAATATTTTTCTCCACTTAAGCAATCCATCAAATAATCCATTTTGGGTAAAGGAAATCTATACCTAATGGTTATCTTGTTGATGGCTATTGAATTTGTGTACATTATCCATCCTACATCTTTCTTTGGACTTAACACAGTTGGTATTGCGCATGGACTCAAACTTTCTCTAACCAAACCTTTATCCAACAGCTCTTGGACTTGATTCTTGACCTATTCATTCTCTTGAGGTGTCAACCTATATGCTACTTTATTCAGCAAACATTCTCATGGAATAAGGTCAATGTGGTGAATGATACTCCTAATGGGTGGTAAAGAACGAGTTCAATCATCCACCATGATATCAGCAAACGTATCCATCAATTCTTGAATCTTCATAGTCAAATTATCCATAGAAGTGTTCATAAGGATGATTATGGGCTTCCTCGCCACAACAAACTGCACTTCCTGCTCTTTCTTGAATTTGTTCAAGATTTCCTTCCCACTCATGAGAAGTATGCTATAAATAGCTTTTTCCTTTACTCCCTTATCTTCTATTAGAAGTAACATATGCTTATGGCCATTATTCTCAAGGGTGTAAGTATTTTCCCTTCCATCATGTACGAAATTTTTGTCATATTTCCACGGTCTTCCCAACAAAACATGGAAAAAATCCATAGGTATGACATCACACATAATCTCATCTCTATAACCTCCTATCTTAAATTCAACTTTACACTGTCAACTTACCATCACTTGGTTTCCCTTCTGCAACCACGACACTTTGTATGGGTTCAGATGTTCAATTGTCTCCAACTCCAGCTTCTCCACCATTTCTATGGATACCCGATTATCAGTACTCCCACTATCTATGATCACTTTTCATACCCTATCTTTGGTTTTGCAAGCAGTCCTGAACAGATTTTTCCTCTGGACTGGCTCTCTTACTTCTTTCTCTAGTTTTATGAGCACTTTCGGATCTCCCATCTTCTATTGTTTCTGCCTCCACATTCCTCTTTTGTGCTTCGGAAATGTGAGCTTATCCATCTTTCTTCTTCTCAAGACATTCCCAAGACATATGCCTTGTCTTTCCATAGGCATAAAATTTCATGACTCCTCCTCTGCCTCTTCCTCTTCCTCTTCCTCGAGAAAAATATTTTCTACCACCATAGTGTCCACCTCTGGAACCTCCTCCTTTTTCTTTCTGACTATGATACTTCTCAGCTTCAACTTTGGGTTTCTGGAACTTCTCTCGAGAAATTCATCTTCCTTTGTTTGGAGTTTTCCCTCTTTTTCACTGGATTTTCTTTTTGGCCAACATTTCCTTTGCTTTCAGTGCCACCTGATAAGCATCCTACACAATTATTACTTCATCATATTGATTTCATATTGAATATCATACCTCATGCCATTTATATAACTGACATTTTTTTCTTCATCATTCTCTCGATGACCTGCTCTGATGTTTGTTGGTCACTATAATTGCTTATTTAACTAAACAATCAAGTGCTACATAAATTGTCAACCCAGGGAAGTCTGTTTATTTCAAAGGTAACCACGCACTATATATGCTCAATCTCAAAAGAAACCTAGAGTTGTAGTAAAAACATATTAATCACACTTTGCCTTGAACAAACTGAAGTTCTAACTTGAATTACAGGAAAGCAATCTACCTATTGCAGCGTTCAATGTTTAAAGAAATAATTATTCAAAGAATCCTGGATTACATTAAGGAAATAAAAAACTGGAAAAGAAATACTTCAAGACACTGCAAAAGGAAAGACCAACTATTCTATAACCAGAGAACAGGACCCTATTCCCAAAGCAGGAACCTTCAGCACCTGTTTCCGATCACCACACTTTTATGAACTCATTGTTAATTGAAATGATTGACACACACTGAAGACTAACTACCTCTTAACAGAGAACAGGACCCTATTCCCCAAGAAGGAATCTTCAGCACCTGTTTTCGATTAGCACACTTTCATGAACTCATTACTAATTGAAATAATTGACATGCACTGAAGGCTAACTATCTCTAACAGAGAACAGGACCCTATTCCCCAAGCAGGAATCTTCAACACCTGTCCCTGATTATCAAGCTTTCATAAATTCACCAAACAGGATTGCTAACTAGAATGATTAACAGTTACCCAAGCATGAATCATATGAAAACAATGTAAAAATCAGTAAAGCGGAGTTTCAGCAAGATAGAGTTCAGTAAAATAGTGTTTCAGCAAAACAAAGTTCAATAAAGTAGTGTTTCAGAAAAACGGAATTTAATCAAGGCATGAACAGAAATAACACTAACACACTATAAAGCTAATGGGTGAATCTTATGAAGAAGGTGGGCCCTCCCTTCTCACAAGATTCCCCTGAAACGAAAGGAACTAGAGAGAAATGCTCAGGACAATCTTTTATTCATCTGTCAACTGTATCATATTACAATCTGAAGTAAAACACGTCCTTCTCTGTAAAATCCTTTCTTAGTTAAAACAGAAGGTCCTCTCTAATGATGATTTCCTCTTATTTAAAGAGGAGAATCCCTTCGATACAATTATATCAACAATTTACAGGTGTACAGCTGAGTCTTATTCTTAGTCAAATCGACTTTCTAAACTGGAATAGGATATCCTAGTCTCCCGCAACAGAATGCTATTACAAGTGTTGAGTGAGGTATTGCTGTTGTGGCTGGAGTAACAGCTTCTTTATTTGTCTTCTTGTTACTGTTGTTGTATGTTGTTTTAGCATCGCAAATCGCGGGTTGTTTCAGCCACGGGATTTGTGTTCTAACTGTTTCAGCAACTTGGTCTCAGGCAGTAGCGATGGTTAATGCTAGCTCAAGGTGCAGCTGTCATGGTCAATGTAACAGTTTTATGTTGTTTTTTCAGCATCGTAGACCACAGAGGGTGTAACAACTTCTTCTGTGTGAGTTGTTGTTTCAGCATTTTAGACCACGAACTGTGTAACAGCTTCTTCTGTGTGAGTTGTTGTTTCAGCATCGTAGACCACAGAGAGTGTAACAGCTTCTTCTGTGAGTTGTTGTTTCAGCATCGTAGTCCACAGACTGTTTCAGCCACAGGGTTTACGTGTTTTAGTTGTTTCAGCAACAGGCCTCAATGCTAATCTGCAGTTTGAACTGTTTCAGCACTTATACATTTCTGATCAATGGTTAAGTATGAGAGTAATGTAAAATTATATGAAAAATAGATTAAACATATAGTAAAGAGAAGAGACGTTGTATACTTTTGGAGAGATAGGGTAAGGTGATAATGTGAGTTTAAATGTGAGTGAAACAAGGGTGTAAAGGTAGAAAAAAGTGTGAGCAAAAAGGTACATTATGTAGTCCTAACAATGTTCAACCTGTAAAATTCTTCAGTGTACTCCTTCACTGACAAGACTTTATGTCTTAGTTTATGTAGCTTCCTAAACAGATTTATTTGATATTCTTTGGGTATGAACTTATCTTTCAACTTAGCTACCATTCTATCCCAACTTTTGATTTTGGACTTACCTTTGCATCTTCTACCCACTTGCAATTCGTCCCACCACAGCACTGCATGTCCCTTCAATCTAGTAACAATGTGATTCACTTTATTTTCATCATCGATCTCCTCATAATTAAAGTACTTTTCCAAAGAACTTATCCAATCTAGCAACTCTTCAACATCTAAGTTGCCTTCATACATTGGGACCTCTATTTTTTCTCTGGATCTCATTTTAACAACAACTCTTAGAAGTCATTCTTATGCAGCCTCTTCTCCTACAACTCCTTCTGCTTATATATCTTCACTATCAGCCTCATTGATGTCACCAGCATCAGGTGCTCTCCTCTGTGTTGTCTCCATGGAATCTAATCTTGCACGAAGTCACCTCATCTCTTCTTCCATTGCTAGATTTTTTACAGGTATGTCCCTGCGTCTTCTTGGTGGTATGGTACCAAGTTATTCTTCACACAGAGTGAAATTTGGGATCTGATACCACTTGATGGTATCAGATAAAAACTTATCTATCTATGATACCACTTGATGCAAACCCCCACCCACTCTCTAGGTCTATGCGACCTCCTGGTCTAGGATCGTTTAACTTCGAAAGATGAATTGTCTCTCGAGCCCCTGCTGAGCCCTCAAAATGATTCTCACAATTTCTATGTCCTCCTTCCTGAATGAAAAATACACTTTTTGAGAGCCCCTGAATACTCACAAGTCTTTCAAGGGACCATGGGCCAAAACACGTGGACTAAACTTCAAATCCATGGAAATTTCGGGACTTTAGAACTCCCATACTTCGGTAGTTTCAACCAACTCGCACCGCATTCCTCCTGAATTCCAAAGTAGTAAATTTTTGAATCTATAAACAAATATCAATGGTCCATAGGACCTACTAAAATCCACAGGGTAGAATGGTTTTGGAATTTTGGGCTTCAACGATTTTTCCCGCTTCAACACAACATTCCCCTTGAGAGTTGAACCCTGAATCAAATCGGATGGTTCTCGTCGCTCCCATAGATCGACAGTTGGAAATCCTCTTCGGGCTTTGGGACTTCTCAAAGAACCACTTCATGGATCTCCCGGAGTGTTGAGTCTCCAGATCTTGAGATCCATTTCCACGTGTCTCACGTTCATCAACGGTGGGGATCTACTCCGCTCTTCGAGCTTCGGGGAGTTGTCAACCCTTCACAATCACATCACCTTTCTCTTGGATGGATGGTCTTTCAGACTCGATGCTCCACTGACACATGTCCATTGAAATCAATAGTGCAAATTTTTTTTCAGACTTCGAAAATTTGGAGGTTTCAACTCTTGTGCACTCCTCGAATGAATTTTGTCGAACTCTCGAAGTCCGAAGGAATTATGGTGGTAAATCTTGCACTACTTTCCTAGATCTACTGGCTAGGAAAGGCCCGGTTTCTCCACGAGTGGATCTCATCCAATCGTCCTCCAAGCTGATAAAACTTTCCCTTTTCCAAAGGATCTTCATCGCTATCCTTCCTGATCTTGACCAAGCAAGGAAATCTGAACCTTTGTGCCTTCCTTTGCACTCATCTAAACACTTTACCACTTCATACTTAGAAAATTTTCTAAGTCACTCATATGCATCTTCTGGTTCATGTTCGTCTCGATACTCTGAATTTCTTGAGAACTTATCACTCACTCCTTGCACTCTCCAGACTTAGAAATTCCAACACTCCAACTGAGTGCAGGCCCAATGCACACCTTACATGAGTTTTTTCTCAAATTTTTCTCTCCTCCAAGCAACTGTGCACTCCTTGCACTTCCTCTGCAATGTTTTAGGTTATCTCTTATGAGATTTTGAGTCATATTCGATTCGGCCTTTGCACACCTTGTGGGCACTGTGCACTCCTTGCACCAGAGCTCTTAGAAGAGAAACAATTGAAACTTATGGAACATTAAAAGTTCACACATCTAATTATGAAATGCATTCTCAAGAACATAAACAATTAAAACAGAGAACATGAAATTCACTCCATGAACTCAGAAAAAGTAACAACATGCATTTGTAATCAAACCTTTTTTGCTTGTATTCATTTAGCAAAGTATGTACATGGACTCATACAGTTCTTTGTAGCTCTCTATAATAACCAACAGCAACAATAAGCTATAGTATCCTTCTTACATTTACATTCAGTAGCCTCAACAATAAACTTCAACATCCTCATTTGGGCATAGTTTACATATATTTATACACGAGGAGCTTCTCGAGACTTCCCTCCAGACTACCTTAGTGCTATCCTATCACAATTAAAACATTCATATACTAAGGCATATTACAAGGAATGACAATTTACAAACTAGATAAGAGCTAACGCTAGAAATATGTACAATCCTACATATAATTAAGGTGATTACAACCTTTGGCGATCTTATACAATGGCTCAAGCCTCCAAATATTAAAAGGTATTTAATTACAATGTTTCAAAAATTTAAGATGATGCGCCCTCCTCGGAATCAAAACCGACTTTTAATGTACGCGTTGGGCGTTGAGATGTCATCCACTCGGCCTCCTTTAGTGCCGATGGTGATGCTCCTGCATCACACACTCATTTCACTTTCCAACATATTTGATGCATGCTTTCAATGTGACTCTTTTCTGACATGTTCATACACAAGTACATGCTAATTCATGATGTATTTAGAATTTGTGTTAAATTTATGATTTTTAATCAAGAAAAGACTTTACATATTCTATTTCATATCTTAAGGAAAATTGTGTTCTTTGGTTAATAATTTCAAATCAATCTAATCTAATTTATCTCCCACTCCTATACGATTTAGCTATATTGACCCTTAGGGATTCCCCCTAGGCTAGGGTAGTTTATTTCCTTAGTCTAAAGTGTGGGACAAGGCCACTGAGGTGAAAGTGGGTGGCTTGCCTGGTAGTGTCTCTAGGCTCTCATGATTTTTGGTTAGAACTTTCTTCAACTAGTGAGAGTTTGAGCAGTAACACCACCAATATACAAGGGGTAGACATTGAACCCTCTTTTCTTTCCTTTCCAAGGAAAAACAAAGGAAATAAATTTCAAGACTCTTTTTTACCACTTCCATCTGATCATTTGTTTGGGGATGATATGTGTTGCTCATGTTTAATTGGGTACCTTGAAGTTGAAAAAATTCCTACCAAAAATTGTTAGTGAATGTAGGATCATGAAGCATCATAATTGAATTAGGAATTCCATGGAATTCAATATTGTCCATGAAGACTTATGCTACTATGGAGGCCTTGAAGGGGTGTTGTAAGGAACAAAGGAGAGCATATTTAGGAAGGCGATCAACAATACCATGATGATTTATTTGTTTCCATTTTTAGGTAACCCCACAATGAAATCCATGGAAATGCCCGTCCAAACTATGGTCAGAATCAATAAAGGTTGTAATGCTACTAGAGGCTTCACCATTTCCCCCTTTTTCCATTGGAATGTGTCACATTTTTCCACAAGGTGTGAATCTATTTCTTCATTCCTTCTCAAAAGAACAAGTGCTTAATTCATTCATATGTTTTATGAAACCTTGAGTGACCCACTATGGGAGAAGAATGTAATTTAGTTAACACTCTTGATTTAAATGTTGAATTATAGACCAAAAATATATGCCTTTTATATTGTAATGCATCATTTTTTCAAGTGTATCTTAGATGTGCATGGGAGTTGGCACGAAGCTAGTGAAGATGTTGAACTATCTTGGAATCCACCAACCATTCTTGACACACCTCATCTATCCAATCAAGCATTGGTAAAGATAAATAAAATAAGGAAACCTCCTCCTCATACTTCCTAGATAAAGAATCAACCCCCATTTTCTCATTTCCTTTCTTGTAGATGATGTCATAATTGTACCTAGCATTTTTGTGACCCACTTGTTTTGCTCTAGGGAGGATAACCTTTGTTCCTAGAAGTATTTCAAGTTGTGATAGTCCATCTTAATATAGAAACAACACATAATTAGCTAAGGATATAATATATCAATTACATGAACAATATCCATCACTTCCTTTTCATAGGTTGATTTACCCAAGTTTTTACCACACAATTGTTTACTAGTTAAGGCCAAGGAGCATCCCTCTTGCATTAAAATTTCCCTAATTCCTTTGTTGGATGTGTCAAATTCCAAGATCAAATTAATATTGAAGGCATGAATAGCTAAGACAAGAGTAGTACTTGTAGCTTCTTTTAAATCCTGGAAATATTGTTTTGTAGCATCATTCCAGATGAAGGATTTTTTCTTGAGCAAGGTGGCGAGGGGAACTACAATTTTACCATAGTTCGACACAAACTTCCTATAGTAACTAGTAAGGCCAAGGAATCCATGGAAACTTTTGAGAGCCTTTGGGTGAGGTCAATCTTTCATTGCATTGATTTTCTTAAGATCAACACATATTCCATCCTCATCAATAATGTGTCAGACAGCTGGCTTAGATTGATGGATAATTGGTTTGGATTGTTGGTTTTCATCTATGTCAACCCTTGGAGAGTGATATTATAGATTTATGTCAATTCTTGGAGATTGATGTCAACCCTTAGAGAAGTCTGGTAGCAAATTCTGGTAGCACAATAGTATGGTTAAGGGGATGTATAATGGTATGATGATTAATATATTTGTAGGTAATACTATTCTAAATGGATAGTAAATGTCATGCCATTTCTGGAACGTCACATAACTCCTCACAGTTAGATATTTATGTCCATGTGAATTTGGAGAACCATCATGAGTTATCTAGAAGGTCAAAGAAGTAAAATTATTCTAGAAGCTTCTAGAAGAAGTGTACTAGTCAAATTGATGGTTACTAGGAGTTAATCATGGGTATAGTTGTTGCATTAAGAAAATAATTAAAATAAATGTTGCAACAAGAAGTAAGTTAAGGCAAAGAAGTTATGAATTGACTAATTATAGAAAAGTTAGTTGCAACAAGAAGTTGTGAGTAAAGAGAAATTATTTAAATAATAAAGTAGTCAAAGTGGTTGTAAAGAGAAATTATTTAAACAATAAAGTGGTTGCAACAAGAAGTGGTGAGTTTATTATTTATGGATAAGTCAAAGTGGTTGAAAAAGAAATTAATTAAATAATAAAGTTAGTTGCAAGTAGAACTGGAGAGATCATTATTTGTGTATAAAGTGGTTGTAAGTGGACAAGTGGGTTATCCCTAGAAAGAAGTTGGGTTAAGTTGGTTAGAAGGCAACCCCTTGATGAAGCTATATGGAAGTATAAATAAGAGAGAAAGGCTCTCCCATTTTCACCTACCCTACCTATTGGAATATCATTGAATATCTATTTTGTGAAAATTCTATTGCACGTACACATTGATACATCAAGTTATGCAAGTCTGAGGTAGTAAAGGAGGGTTGACGAAAGTTTCAGAGTTGCAAAAATATTGAAAAAAACCTAGTTTTTGAGGTCTACATGGGCTACAGTGGAACAAAGCATGTACATATGAAAGCTGAAGGAGAACAGAGCATGTACATATGCATGTTGAAGAAATAACAGTTGCGTACAATTGGAAAAATCCATGAAATCTTTAGGATATGAATATTCCAGGTATATAGAGTCTAAAAGCAAGCTCCCATGAAGGTATACAATGATCAGGTACAACAAATCTATCTTTAAAGGTATGTCTTATTTCTATGAGTAGTTGGATTTTGTTGTCTACATGAGAAATGGTTATGGGGGTTTGAGGATTTTCCCTAGAGAGGCTATTGGTTGCATGCGACTTATTGTATGAGCTAGATATACATAAATAAAACACTGGTATGGTTAGTATTCATTATTGTTACATCTTGTTGGGGTGAGTGTTGAGGCATATCTTGTATATCGTAGTACATGGTTGAGGGTTTTTGGTTGTGATGTGCTAGTGAAGTGGTCGGTTAGTTTGAGGCAGATCTGTTAAAGTACATGGCTAGTACATATGTGAGTGTTATTGGTATATCTTATGGTAGATTATGAGAGGCTTTTGTTAGTGGTCTTTATATATTATTGGTACACACTTGAGGCTATATAATAGTGAGGTTTTGGCACATGGTTTGATGTAAGAGTTTATGGTATTTGGATCATGGATTGTGTGATGTATTGATAACAAGAATTTTGTTGGTTATATTGGTATATGTATTTGGTATATGGTTGAGATACATGTCGAGACATATAGTTGATGATTTGGCACATACATGAGGTGTATGGTATGGTGATGTTGGCGCATATTGATGATTCATAGTTTGACTTGTTGATACATCATTGGTACATGTTTGGTACATTTTTAGAGGCACTTACTAGTAGTAATGTTCACACATGATATATGGATGATGTGGCATAGATACCTTGATATATTAGTAAAAGAACATCTTTGTATTGGTGATGGTTATGAGGTATTGTGATATGCATAGTTGATGCACTTGTGATGGTGCAGGTTGTGTGAGTGATTGATGTACATGGTTGATAGTACAGGTTGATTGGTACAAGTTGTAGGTTGATGTGACATAGGTATCAAAGGGTCAAAGTTATTTAGGAAGGTGAAAATACTATTTTAGAAGGCATATGCAGGTTGTACTATAGATAGGTCGTGTACATACATAGGTTGCAGTATATAAAGGGAACGTACATACGCAAGTTGCAGAACATATAGGTCACATACATGTTGGTTTTGTTGGTACATATTGAGTACAGGTACACGTTGGTTACAGGTCAGTGGCAGAGGTTGGTTATAGTTTGTTGGTACAAGTTGGTATAGGTTTACAGTGGTATATCTCACAGTGATTGTGTGGAAGTGGTTTCATCATTTGACACTTATATTTCAGGGCGGTAGGACGGGGAAAGGATAGGTGGTTGTAGACACCTTCTTGTTGTAGCCGGAGAACATAGGGGATTGTATCCTCCTTCTGGTTGTAGCTAGATAATTGGGAAGTTTTATCTTCCCTCGGGTTGCATCCTGAAAATAGGGGGTCGGAGCCTCCTTCCAGTTGCAGTTGGAGAATTGGAAGTTGGTGATTCCTTGAATGTAATTCTTAAATACATATAAGAAAAACATTCCTTGGTTTTCTCCCGCATTTGGTTTCCACGTAAAATACTGGTATACTATGCATTATGTGAATGTGTCTATTATTTCTTATTATGCATTGATGGATGTTAATGTTATATGATGGAATAACACATTAGTGATGAACTGATGAACATTGTTGAATAATTTAAAGGAATACACATTGTGGTTAAAAGGATTAATAAGTGGTATAAATTGTTCAATATTGATTCACCCCCCTCTTAGTAATCCAATCATTGGTATAAGAGGAGGTTCCTTCAGGAAATGGTTTAACCACTGGAAGGATATCATGGATTATTATGAGAATGGAGTACCACTATTTAATGATTAGAATTGTCTAGAGTATGAGATATGGAGCATAAGGACTAGAACCTTTTTAAATCCACAAGGATATGATATTTGGAAATCAGTTGTCACAGGATACAATGCTACAAGGAAACAAAAGATTGCATCCAAGAAGGAATTAAAGAGGAATAACAAAATAGCAATGGATTTCATCATGGAAGGACTATGTGATTCAGCAAAGGACAAAGTGGGAAAATGTTCATCAACTAAAGAAATTTGGGATAAATTACATGATATCTATTTTTCTCCAATCACAAAGTTATAGTTTGATAAAGAAGATACAGGCACAAAATAGGAAGAAAAATTCTCATCATGTCATACATATTCAGAAGAATAAGAGTGCGAAGTGACAAAAGCCAGCAGAGGTGAGTTCTTTTGCTTTAATTGTGAAAAGTGTGGACATCTTGAATTTGAATTCCTTTATTTGAAAACTGAATGTAATGAAATAGAAAATCCATTTGAAATAGAAGACAATTATGAAGCTAAATTGATCAATGCTTTAGATGAACTAAAGAAATAAAGAGAAGAAAACAAGTCACTTAGAAAGAACAGATGAAGAAAAAAAAATTGTTCAAGTTTCCGAAGAAGCTCAGCAGGTTATTAATAATTTAATATCTCATCTATAAGAATCCAGAAGAATTGAAGAAACTCTAGAATATCAAAAGCAGTGTTTAGAAGCCAACATAGCATCACAAAAGGAAGAAGAAGAAAAGAGAGAAAAGATATTGACATATCATCTCAAGGAAAGAATCGATGACTTAAACCAACTTGAGGAAGAGTTTGGTCAAGAAGAGAGAAGACTCGAAGAAGAAATAATTACATTGAAGATCCAACTTGAAGAAGAAAAGAGAACAGAAGAAGTCATGAAGACTCGGATAATGAAGAATGAAGAAGAGGTTGAGAAGATTGAAGAAGAAGTTGTCACACTAAGAGTCAAAGTGGTAAAGATCAAAAAGAACATTGAAGAGACAGAAACATCCACATCGGTAGTAGAGAATGAAGAGAAACATTCTAGGTTGCCAGAAAATAAGAATGAAGAAAAGAGCAAAAGTTATGCGGAAGTACTCAAAGGAAGGAATCATGGTCAACCAGAATCTAAGAAAACTGATAAAGATACATTTTCAAGAAGACCCTCCACATTCAAGACACAAAGAAGCTTCAATTGTGATCATCCAAGGCAAGAATTCAATAGGACTACACCATTCACTCAGAGGTATGTAAATTTCTTTTATGGTCATTTTTTTTTTTTACTAACTTTGGACATAAGGTTGCAGATTGCAGTGCTTATGGAATAAATGTTAAAGTAAGAAATACTTATGTGGCCCCATGTAACATTGAATGTTACAAATGTCATAACTATGGACACATAGCTCGTGATTATAGAAGCATGATCGATACTTCCATGAAAGAGAAAACTGATATCGGATATAAGAAAGTATGGATAAGAAAACAGAAAGAACATGTGAATAAAGATTAGGTACCAGAGATCACAAAATTGGAAATAACATGAGATGAAGACAAATCTACAAAGAAAAAGGAAGATGTCAGAAACAAAAAGGTTTGGAAAAGAAATAAAAGAAAATAAGTACAAGTAAATAAGGAATGGGTTCAAGAGATTTTACTTTCAGGTATTGTAGTGCAAGATGAATCCACAGACAGAAAGAAAGAATTCATAGTTCAGAAAGATGTTGAGCCTACCAATGAAGGTGATGATGACTTTGCATCTGAGCGGACACTTTTCTGAGCCATCCAGCTTGAAGACTCCCAACAAATATGTATGGTGAAAAAGGGGAGTCTAGATAACAGCTCTATAGATCAGAGATTTATCTTTCAAGCAACTTACATAGTTTGAGTAGACAAATTCAAAGCAATCAGTTAGAAGAAGTACAATATGACAGATTGATTAGTTGACAAAATTACACAAGAAGAAGTCTATGATTGTATTTAGAAAAATATATATTCAACACATGTTGTTCCATACATGGAGAGTTTGGATTATAGATAGAGAAGACCAATGGACACATGTGATGTTTGATGATCAGTTGCAGTAGTGAAGACTCTGCTACTCAACATTGTGGATTGTTGAGTAGCAGAGTCTTGGATAGTATGGAAAAAGATGAATTTGTAAGATTCTTAGCAGTGGCTTAACAATTGGAATCAGTTGAAATCAGTTGATCACAAAAAGGAAAGAAGTGAAAGGTACAACTAAATAGGGAAAGAGAAACCATCAGCAGAAGCGATATCATCATAAGGATGTTGTTGAACAATATGGGTCACATGGACATAGATGAATTCATAAGAACACTTAGCATGCTTGTACATATATATGATAGTGGATGAGAGCATGGATTGAAAGAATGGTTCATAGATTGCTTCAGACATTGGTTCAAAGATAAAGGAACATTATCATAATGGATGATAATGACACAGGAATATTTGAATTCTTATTCTTGAATGCTTTTCATATAAGTTAGTTGATTACACAAGGAAGCACCAATGGAAAAAAAATCCAAAAGGAAGTAGGTATAGGAATTCCTACATGTCATCTACATGATATCTTTCAGAGAAGTACTCAAGGGAGATAAATCACAGAGGCATGATTCCATGGGGAGAAATGGTCACAAGGGAAGATTGAGAGATATGAATTCAGTGTTGCATCAGAGTGATACCCTTTGTCAAAGGGGAATATATTATTCATATGAAGAGAGAGAGAGAGAGTAATCATAGGATTATAAACACAGAGAAAGATCAAAGGCATTTAGTCAGGGGAAGCATCCCCAAGGAGATTTCAATCAGGGGGAGCAACCCCAAAGGGAGATACCCTTTGTCATTGATGTCAAAGGGGGAGAGATAGAAACATTGATGAGGAGTATGAACATGAATGATTATCATGACTAAGTGTTTAAATCAATGCCAAAGGGGGAGATTGTCAAACAATTGGCTTAGGTTGATGGAAAGTTGGTTTGGATTGTTGCTTTTCATTAGTGTCAACCCTTGGAGAGTGATATTCTATATTGATGTCAACCCTTGGAGAGTGATATTCTATATTGATGTCAACCCTTGGAGAAGTCTAGTAGCGAATTCCAGTAGCACAATAATATGGTTAAGGCGATGTATATTGGTATGAATATTAATATATTTGCAAGTAAGACTATTCTAGATGGATAGTACATGTCATTCCATTTATGCTTATATGTGGAACATCACATAACTCCTCACGGTTAGAGAGTTATGGCCATGTGAAGTTCGAAAACCCTGATGAGTTATCTAGAAGGTCAAAGAAGTCAAATTATTCTAGAAGCTCCTAAAAGAAGTGCACTAGTCAAATTGATGGTAACTAGGAGTTAATCATGGGTATAGTTGTTGCATTAAGAAAATAATTAAAACAAAGTAGTTGCAACAAGAAGTTGTGGGTTTGGTAATTATGGTAGGTTTGGTAATTATAGTAAAGTAGTTGATACGAGAAGATTAAATAGTCAAATTGGTTGACCAAGAAATAAATTAAATAATAAAGTGGTTGTTGTTGGCCCTTGACCAAGTTTTGGGAGATCCTTGGTCATGTTGACCTATTTTTGGGACTTCAACAGGCTGTCGAAGAAGGAGCGCAAGACAAAGTAGATATCACGGGATCTCGACCCCCTTTTTAGGGATTTTTGGGTTTTGGGATTATGTAACGGGTATGGGAATGTCAGCCCATGGGTTTACCCATTCTTAGGCCCACTTTTGTAATGTATATATAGAAGACTAGGTGATGTAATAAGTGTGGTGGTGAGTAGTGCTAAGTGCTAGAGATCTGATCTGTGTGATCAAGGGATTGTAAGAGTGCCAAGTGCTAAGTACTTGCTTGGTGTGAGACTTGCAGAGCTACGTGCAAATCATTGTAAGAAGGCTTGGTGTTGTACCCTAGCTCGAAGAAAGATGATCTGGCGGAGTGCGCACAGATCTCCTGTCTTCTAAGGAGTAGGATTTTGATTAAGGTTGTGTTGGTGCATTGTTGTAGCGTTGAACCTTGGGTCTGCCCCTGTGCCAACAATTGCAACAAGAAGTTAGTTAAGGGAAAAGAAGTTATTAATTGACTAATTATAGAAAAGTTAGTTGCAACAAGAAGTTGTGAGTAAAGATAAATTATTTAAATAATAAAGTAGTCAAAGTGGTTGTAAAGAGAAATTATTTAAATAATAAAGTGGTTGCAACAAGAAGTGGTGAGTTTATTATTTATGGATAAGTCAAAGTGGTTGCAAAAGAAATTAATTAAATAATAAAGTTAGTTTCAACTAGAAGTGGAGAGATTACTATTTGTGGATAAAGTGGTTGTAAGTGGACAAGTGGTTAAAAGTGGGTTAGCTCGAGAAGAAGGAAGTTGGGTTAAGTTGGTTAGAAGGTAACCCCTTTAGGAAGCTACATGGAAGTATAAATAAGAGAGAAAGGCTCTCCCATTTGCACCTACCCTACCTATTGGAATAGCATTGAATATCTATTTTGTGAAAAGTCTATTGCAGGTACACATTGATACATCAAGTTACAAAAGTTTGAGGTAATAAAGGAAGGTTGACAGAGAAAGTTTCAGAGTTGTTGAAATATTGAAAAAACCCTAGTTTTTTAGGTGTACGTGAGAAACAATGGAACAGAGCGCATACATACACAGGTTGAAGGAGATAAAAGCATGTACATTGCATGTTGAAGAAAGAATAGTCACGTACAATTGGGAAAATCCATAAAATCTTGAGGATATGAAGATGCCAGGTATTTAGAGTGTGAAAGAAATCTCCCAGGAAGGTCTACAGTGATCAGGTACAACAAATCTATCTACAGGTTTAAAGGTGTGTCTTATTTCTATGAGTAGTTGGATTTTGTTGTCTACATGAGAAATGGTTATGGGGGTTTGAGGATTTACCCAAGAGAGGCTATTGGTTGCATGGCACTTATTGTATGATCTATATCTATAAAAATACAACACTGGTATGGTTAGTATTCATTATTGTTACATCTTGTTGGGGTGAGTGTTGAGTTTCGTAGTACATGGTTGAGGGTTTTTGGTTGTGATGTGCCAGTGAAGTGATCGGTTAGTTTGAGGCAGATCTGTTAAAGTACATGGCTGGTACATATGTGATTTTTATTGTTATATCTTATGGACATTGTGAGAGGATTTTTTTAGTGGTCTTGATATATGATTGGTACACACTTGAGGCTACATAACAGTGAGGTTTTAGCACATGGTTTGATGTAAGAGTTTATGGTATTTGGATCATGGATTGTGTGATGTATTGATAAGAGGAATTTTTTTGGTTATATCGGTATATGTATTTGGTGTATGGTTGAGATACATGTTGGGACATATAGTTGATGAGTTAGCACATACATGACGTGTATGGTATGGTGATTTTGGCACATCTTGAGGATTCATAGTTTGACTTGTTGATACATGTTGGTACATGTTTAGAGGCACTTACTAGTAGTATTGTTGACAAATGATATATGGATGATGTGGAATAGATATCTTGATATATTAGTAAAAGCACATATTTTTCTTGGTGATGGTTATGAGGTATTGTGATATGCATAGTTGATGCACTTGTGATGGTATGGGTTGTGTGAGTGATTAATGTACATGATTGATAGTATAGGTTGATTAGTACAGCTTTATTGGTACAATTTGGTACAAGTTGCAAGTTGATGTGATAGAGGCAGCAAAGGGTCAAAGTTATTTAGGAAGGTGAAAACCCTAGTTTCGGAAGGCATACACAAGTTGTAGTATAGGCAGGTCACGTACATGCATAAGTTGCAGTATATAAAGGGTGCATACATATGCAAGCTGCGGAACAGATAGGTCATGTACATGATGGTTTTGTTGGTACAGGAAAAGTATAGGTACAATTTGGCTACATGTCAATGGCACAAGTGGTTACAAGTTGTTGGTACAGGTTTATAGTAGTATATCTCACAGTGACAGTGTGGCAGTGGTTTCATCATTTGGACCTTATATTTTAGGGCGGCAAGACGGGGCAAGGATAGATGGTTGTATCCACCTTCTGGTTGTAGATGAAGAACATAGGGGGTTGTAGCCTCCTTCTAGTTGTATCTAGAGAATTGGGGAGTTGTAGCTTCCCTTAGGTTGTAGCCTGAATATAGGGGGTCAAAGCCTCCTTCCAGTTGCAGCTGGAGAATTGGAAGTTGGTGCTTCCTTGAATGTAATTATTAAAGACATATAAGAAAATAATTTCGTGGTTTTCTCCCGCATTGGGTTTCCACGTAAAATATTGGTGTATTGTGCATTGTGTGGATGTGTCTATTATTGTTTATTATGCACTGATGGATGTTAATGTTATATGATGAAATAATACATTAATGTTGAATTGATGAAAAGTTTTGAATAAGTTAAAGGAATATACATTGTGGTTAAAAGGATTAATAAGTGGTATAAATTTCTCATTACTGATTCACCCCCCTCTTAGTAATCCAACATAATGTGCCCCAAATATTCCACTTTTGGGGTTCCAAAAGAGAATTTAGAACATTTGATGAATATTTGGTGAATGTGAAGGATTTGTAAGACCTGGTCCACATGTGCCACGTATGTTTGTTGTAGATTAAGATATCATCAAAGAAGACAAGAAAAAAAAGGTGCAAAAGGGGTTAAAATATTTCATTCATGAGTCTCTGATAAGTGGAAAGTGCATTGAAAATAACAAAAGGCATCACCAAGAACTCACAATGGCCTTCATGTGTGCAGAAAGCAGTTTTAGAAATATTTACTTATTTCATTCTAATTTGGTGATAACTAAAATGAAGATCAAGTTTAGTAAACAATTGTTCTCAATGTATCCCATCTAAGAGGTTATTAATGACCGGAATGAAAGAATTGTCTTTGACACTCAATTTGTCAAGAGATCTAAAGTCGGGACACATGCACCAAGTGCCTTCATTTTTTAGAAGCATGATGATTAAGGAGGAGTAGGGGCCAATCCTAGGATAGATCACATATGCTGCCAACAATTCGTAAATTATCTTTTTTATCTCATTTTTCTATGCAAAACGATGGAAATATGGATGCATATTGGGCAGTTGGCTACTTGGAATTAGGGGAATACTATGATCATTCTCACCAAATGTGGGTGATAGTCCTTGGGGAAGTTCAAATACTTGTTGGTGTTTGACCAAAACTAACTACAAATTAGGATGCACTGATGGAGAAATGTCCTCAAGGACTTGGATAGCATGGAGTTGTGTAATGATGCATGAATGAACCTTCTTTAGTATCTTTCACATATGGTGAGAACTAACTATTTGCACCCAATTCGTCACTTGGTGAGAAAATAAAGGGTGCTTACATGCCCAGTTGGGTCTTGCTGAGCATGACAGTTGTAGAGGAAAGGGTTAGGAAAAGAACAACAAAACTATAAGCAAGAATTAAATTAAAACAAACTAAAACTATGAGCATATGGATAAAGAAATAACAAACACAAAAAGACCAATATCACCAATGTTTTTATGCTGATCAATTGATGAAATCAAAGCACAATGAAGAAAGGGGACTCTGAGTCCCTTCTTCCTCCAAAGGAAGGCTCTTGTGTCCTCACAAACTTGCTCTCCTTACAATAAGAAAATGAGAATGATGGTGAAAGAACTCCAAGCACATTCACTCAATGGAGAGGTGAATGGCTCAATGAAATGGTGCTAA
>ML784596.1:606104-623502 GCA_009831015.1 Picea engelmannii
TTTAGCAGGTGCGCGGGTTTTTGCGCCAACAGCCGCGCGTCGTGCGCGCATGCGCTCATTGTACGTTCTTGTTCCGCGCATATGCGCGTGCACCCAACTTCTGTAAAGCGCCCTTCAATTTTTGGTTACTTTGTATAGTTTTTGACCCTTTTGTAATGCTGTGAAATTACTTCAGTGCCATGAATGACTTCATTCCTGTTTGACGATGCTGAGTTCTTGTCGCCATGTGCGGACGAAATTTTAGTGATAACACTAACTATTTCTAGAGAGACCACTTTGAGACATTTGAGAGTGTAGAAATGATCATTCTTCTTGAAGCTCATGTATAATTACAATAAATCCATGGTGAATGGGGTCTAATTTTCTCAACCATCTGGCACCCAAAATGATATCATAGCCTCCCATTTCAATGATGAACATCTGAGATTTTAGGAAATAAGCACCCATTTGGAATTTCACATTTTCACACTTGCCACCACATTTCACAAATTCCCCATTTGTAATTATAATTTTAAAGTTGTTAACAACATGGATATAGCAGTGTATGTATTTTGCAATGCAATGATGAATGAACTTCTCCGTGCTACCACTATTTATTAAGACAATTTTCTTCTGATGCTTGATATAGTTGACCAACTTTAATGTTTGATGAGATTAAATGTTGGTCAAGGCATGAAGGGAGATTTTGGGTTCTTCACAATGTTGGCTTGGAATAGGAATATCCTATGTAGGAGGTGTGGTTTCTCTGAGTCAACCCATTATCTTAATTGTCAAAATTTTCCTCAAAGATCGCCATAAATAATTCATATTCCTTACATTTCTACCTTAGAAATAGTTGTCATCGCAATTTTCGTAGAGACCTTTGAGTTGAAATTCTGCCATTTCTACTCGTGTCAACTTGTGGACCATGAGGGGTGGATTAGATTGTGGAGGAGGCACAATGTTTTGACATGGTCATGGAGAAAATTTCAGGCATTTATACTAATAATATGACACATATTTTGCACAATAATATATCCTAGAGGCCTCCAATCAGGTAGTGGGCCAATTCATTTCAACTTGGGATTTTATTTCTTCTTTGAGACCACTAATAAAAAATTGCTTGAAAATTTCATCAATTAAATTTTTTGTTCCAATTTTCATGCACTCAAAAGAATCAATATATTTTTCCGGGTTAATTTTGGGTCAGTCATAGAGTCATTGATTCATTCATTGCTGAGTTTATTGTTAGTTGTTTACGAGCCCATGGTATTGGGTAACCCATGGTATTTGTCCATGGTATTTGATGTGAGTCTTTGCGTGAATCTCCACACCATGCATGTCCATGCATGTCTTTGCATGGTTATCTCCACTCCATGGATATATTTGCATGGCTATCTCCAAGCATGCATATCTTTGCATGGCTATCTCCACTCCATGCATGTATTTGCATGACTATCTTGAGCCCATGCATGTCATTTCATTGTAATATAATTCTAGTAAAGGAATTAGGGTTGTAATTGATGAAGCCTATTTAAGGGCTTGAGATACTCCATTGTAAGAAGCCTAAAAAATCCTCAAGTGGTTGGTGTTGTCTTGTCTTAGTCGACTTGGCCAAGGTTAATAAATATCTATGGATGTGTTGGTTCTCCAAGTTAAGGGTTTTCAGGTTAAATATCGGCTCTATGTGCATGAATTTTGTGTTATGTTATTTCTCTCATAGTTTTTAACATGGTATCAAAGTTGTGCACACTTGGACTCTCCAATGAGAGTGGTATGATGTTGAGATCGATGCTTATGAAATTGTTGGTAAAGTGAGTGAATTTTGGAAGAGAGATATGCACACAAATGGAAGTGATGGTTCATGGGTTTATGAACCATGGTTAGTGACACATGAAAATGGAGCATAGGCAGAAGCACATTGAAGATGAAGTACTTGTTGAATGATTTCTTTGGATCACTGCATTTGGAGCAAGGAGGGATGTTGGTAAAGAAGATGGTAGATTTTTCTTGCATCATGTGCTCGGGCATACAGTGGTAAGATAAGTACTTGTCCTATGTAATTGTATTTGGAGTAGGAGGGATGCTTGTAATGAAATTGGTTGATGTTTCATAGCATCACATGCTCGAGAATACAATTGTAATTATTTTTATGGAGTTGGATTTTATCACGTGTAAATGGTCATATGGTTGTAAGACCTATTTAGGCATGTTTACCTATGGCTTGATGGTTGATGGTTTACCAGTATAAAGTCTAGATGCAGACCTATGTGATAGGGGGCATGGTGTGTTCTTGATACCTAGTTTATAAACTTTGAGGGAGGTAGGGGTTTATCAGGAAAGTTTAAAGGGGAGAATGTTGGTTAATCTTGGCTCGGTCAAAGATCGAGCTTATCTTGGGTCTATGATAAACATGGGTTCAATGGGAGTTTTGTAGTGGTGATTCATCTATTGAAAGAGAATGGTGAGTAGTACTAGAATCGAGATTGAGAAGTTCAACGGTCAAAAATTTGAACTATGGAAGCTCAAGATAGAGGAAATTCTTGTAGACAAAGAAAAATGGATCGTTGTGGATCCTGGTACACAACCTACTAGTACACAATCTACTACTACTCAACATAATGTTTATGTCGAAAGAAGATTGGGAGACACTGGACAAAAGAGAAAGGAGTATGATTCAACTCTACTTGGAATATTCGGTGTTACTGAATGTGTCAGGAGAATCTACAGTCAATGAACTATGGGAAAATTTGGGGAATTTGTATCAGTTAAAGTCCTTGGTAAACAAGTTGTTTCTTTGAAAGAAGTTATATTATCTTAGTATGGAAGATGGAGATTCTGTGACAGAGCATCTAAATGAATTCAATACTCTGGTAAGTCAAATTGTCTCTATTAATATTACCATTGTAGAAGAAGAAAATGAATCAAAATAAGAAGAACCTCATACTCCATTATTGAGGAGATCAATGAGGTAAAGAAGGAAACTAGAAAGGTATATTACACTTGATTTTCATGCTGATTTTTCTTTATCTATTACTAACTATGATCCTAGAAATATCAAGGAAGTATTGAATGTACATGATAATAAAATATGGAAGAAGGTCATGGTTGAAGAGATGGATTCCTTGGATAAGAATGAGGCATGGGATCTAGTTGAGTTTCCAACTGGAATAAAGTCCATTGACAACAAATGGGTGTTTAAGAAGAAGTTGAATGAAGAAGGCAAAGTGGAGAAATACAAACCTTAGTTAGTAGCAAAAGGTTATTCTTAGGTAGAGGGAATTGACTTTGGTGAAACTTTTTCTCCTATTTCCAAGTTATATTCTATTAGATTTATTTTATCTATTGTTGTTGCTTTTGATTTTGAAGTAGAATAAATGGATGTGAAGAAAACATTCCTACATGGGGATTTGGAAAAATAATTCTACATGAAACATCCAGAAGACTTTGGAGTGAAGGAAAAGGAAGAGTTGTCCTGTAAGCTAAAAAATTCATTATATGGTCTGAATCAATCACCTAGGATGTGGTACCAAAAGTTTGATACGTACATGCTTATAATGGGATTTTTGAGAAGTAGGGATTATCATTGTGTATATTCCAAGTAGTTTGGTAATCACTTCATTTGTGTAGTGTCGTATGTCGATGACATGTTGTTCATAGGAAATAACATGTATGTTATCAAGGAGGTGAAATCGTAGTTTCCCTCCAAATTTTACATGAAGGATATTGATGTTGCTAACTTCATTATGGGAATGGAGATTAAAGAGATCATGTAAACAAGAAACTCTAGTTGAATCATATAAAATATGTTGAGACAATTTGTAGAGGTTTAATATGTTGGAAAGTGAATTGGTCAATGTTTCTATTCATGTAGGTGTAAATTTATCTGGGGATCAGTGTCGCAAGACAGAGGAAGAGGAAGAGGACATGTCCCATGTTCCATATGCTAGTGCATTTGGTAGTTTGATGTATGCAATGGTTTGTACTAGACCAGACATTGCACATGCAGTGGGAGTTTTGAGCATGTATATGTCAAAACTAGGGAAGGGGCATTTGACAACAGTAAAGAGAGTTTTTAGGTATTTGTGTGGAAATTTTAGCTATGGATTGTGCTAGCAAGGAAGACCAGGATTGGAAAAAATGTTGGACATACATGGGTTTGTTGATGTAGACTAGGATGGAGATATAGATCGCAGAAGATCTACAAATGGGTATGTGTTTAATCTATTTGGAGGAGAAAACAGTTGGATGAGAAAAAGACAGGTTGTAGTGGCACTCTCAACTACATAACTTAAATACATAGAAACCACTCATGCAAGAAAGGAAGTAGTATGGTTACATAAATTGTGTCCAGGTATTGGGTTGGTACAACAAGCATTAAGATTAGATTGTGACAATCAGAGTGTAATCTTCCTGGAAAAGAACCCAACTTATCAATCCAAAACAAAGGAATTGATGTTCAGTATCACTTTGTGAGAGATATGGTTGAAGACAATAAGGTGTTGTTGGAGAAGGTTGACACTTTGAAGAATGTTGCAGGTTTATTGGCAAAGTCTATGAGCATCAAGAAGTTCTCTTGGTGTAGAGAAACAATGGGCATTGTTGCCTTGGATTATTAACTATGAAATCTTGTGACCTATATGCAAAGAAAACAAAAAGTGGGAGAATATTGGGTATGTGTTATATTCTTTGCATGTGTGGGGGGGCTGCATCAAATTTGGTCATTCTTTTGCTATTTTAGTGTTCTTCTCTATTTTTTAGTGGTTTTCTAAATTAATCCCAAATTAAGGGATTAGAGTTTTGGTAGCTTCAAAATACCTAAAATATTATATATAATGAATTGTGAAGGGTGAAATTAATACAATGAATATTTGAGAGGTACGACACCAAGGAATGATGGTTTTCTCCCAATTAAGTATTTTCAAAGTAAATCATTGTATACTATGTGTGTGATCCATTGATTAATTTATGTTTTGCTTAAGAATCTATATTCATTAATATACTTCACAAGTTTAAAACTTACATATTCTTCAACCATGCCTATTTGATGCAATTTGTTAATTTGTCCTACTATCACATGTTAAATTTTCTTTTATAAATTTGGTAAAATTTTGTGTTTTCGGGCTTGATGAGGTTTGTCTGCAGGGCAAATAAAAAATATTTTTTTTTGGTTTTATAATGATTTTGATGTTATTAGGTTCATATTTCAAGGTTTTATAAAAATAATGGGCCCAAGGCCCAAGTATCATGTTTATTTCCAAATATAAAAGCCACAAGCCAAGCACCTGAGAGTTGCACCAAGCACAACATACAAGTCCAAGCCTAGCGATCAAACGCCAAGTCACAAAGCCATGAGGAAAAATCCCGCAAGGGCATCTATTCATGCACTACACATTGATGGTGATTGTAACCATTGGTATATATTAAGTCATACAATATAAAAACCCGAACGCATGTGGGACATGGCCCATATAGTTTAAAATGCGAGCTGCCAAGAATATAGATCCAAATAACTAAATCTTCAGGTGTCAAAGTGATCCAGACTATTTTTGGAATGAAATGAAAGCAAAGAAATTACAATGAAATACTCATGAAAATTGCCAGAAACAAAGAAATATAGTAATACTTGATTTCTAGTAATGAAAGAATTATAAACAGACTATAAAAATACAGAGTGCAAGACTTTCTAGAATGGTCGCAGCTTTATCTCTGAGAATAGATGTGATGGCTACGCTCATTCACAAGAAGATTATTACAATGACGCATTAAAGAACTTTTTATGATAAACATGAATTCCAAAACCCTAGACATCCAAAAACCTAACCCAAGGAGATGAAACACCAAAAGTCATTTGGGCCCTGTTTGGGTAAGTTAGTACATTAACTTCATGGGGTCATAACTTTTGCATACGATCTCCATTTTAGGCGTGTGATAGCCCATTGGAAAGGTATTTTTGAGAAATACGCATTATGATGGCAAACTCCGACTTTGTTTACATTTTGACTATGGTACACCAAAACAACATTATTTAGGGCCCCAAAATGGCCCTGAAAGTACAGAAAGATGTGCTGACATGAAAACATCCAAAATAAGCCAGTTGGATTAGGTGGGAAGCCACCAATATCCACCTGGAATATGTGTAGGGCTTCAGATATCCCAAGAAATGTAGAACCCACAATTACAAATAAGTACAAAAGAATGTGTTGAACTAAAAATTGATAAGAGGAGCTAGTTGGAATAGGTGGGTGGCCACCAATATCCACCTGCATCAGTCCTCCCCCCTTAGGAAGAAATGGTCTACATTGCATTGAGTGCCCAAGGAAGAGGGGAAAGTGTTTTATGAAGTTGAATCTTGGTGAGTTTCATGCCTTGTTGGAGAAGTTGTGTTGCTTGGCTTGTGGAAGGTTGTCACGAACATGTTGCTGATAGGGTGGAATCTGTTCCACCAATCTGTTGTCTCTGGATTTTATGGGGCATTGTGTAGGCACCATTGTAGGTGAAGAAACAATATCTTCTTTCTCTTCGACAATCTGTTTTTTTTTTATAGAAGGTGTTAAGGCTGCAGTGGTTGTAGCATTATTTTGTGCATCCTTTGAATAGACTCTGAAGAGGATGAATTTTTCAATATGAGAGATTACCTTGCAACACTGTTTTCGGGGAGAAGTAGTCGGAACTACCTCTGGTATCCTATAGAGCTGACCTCCTAGAGTAATAATGGCACTATGGGGTGTAGACTCATAGACAACATGATGTTTTCACATATATGGTTGGCCCAAAACAACATCACAGACATCAAGAGGGGAAACATCACACACTACCTCATCCTTGAAGGGTTGGATGCCATAGGATAGGTGGCACTGTTGGCTGACACAGAGATATTGTTCCTGGTAAAGCCACCCAATTTTGTATAGTTGTGGGTGTGGTGTTGTCAACAAACCCAAATTTTTGACGACCTTAGTTGAGATGATGTTCTTTTGGCTGCCGTTATCAACAATGAAATGCAATGAGGTCCCATTCACCCACATCTGTGAATGGAAGAGGTGATCCCCCTCTTCAAGATATACTGGTTCTTCTGGTGGAATTTTTGTGGTCACGACAATAGCAGTGGGGTATACGTCGATGATATGTTTGTTTTCAATATTTTTTGGATTATATTCTGAATCAGGGTTCGTCTCCATGTCTTTGACCTGGGCCACCAATGACTATTTTGAGTGACATTCATCGATGTTGTGCCACATGATTTTGTGGAAGTCACACCACTTCCCATTGTCATTATTCATCTTTCCTTTACCCTTATTGTCTTGTGTCTTGGAATATTTGTCTAGAGGTTGTTAGTTAGGTTTGTCTTTACCGTACTTTGGTTGTTTCATATTTGAGACCCAAATTCCCATTTGTTCTGGTGCCTAAATTTCTGGTTGATTTTGATAGCATATCGATAGGAAGCTCCCAATAATGAGATGTTTAGAAAATCCATTTTGATTTGGATGTACCTATGTAGAGCCCCATGGTATTTCAGAACCAGATGTCGCTCAAAGTCTTTGATACACAGCTTGGTGTGCAAGGTATGGAAATTATTTGTGAACTCTGACACTATTTGGCTCTTCTCTTGTCGTAGTGTGGTCCATCTCATGTATTGGTATGCATAGTTATCAACAGGATAGTGTTGTTCTTTGACCACATCCACAAAAAAATCCCAAGTGGGATCGACCCCATATATTCCAAATTCCTCTGTGGAACTGTTCTCCCGATAAGTTTCCCACCATTGTTTGACATGGGGGAGAGCCTTGAGGAGTGCAAATGTGATCTTTTCCCTATCGAAATTTTTTTGAATAGAGAAATAACCTTCTAATATATTTAACCATTTTTCTAGGGCATCCACATCTATCTGACCTTCAAATATGGGAATATCAAAATTAACTTGTACCTTGAAGGGAGAGGTTCCTCCAAAATGGTCGCTTGATGAAGATGCACTTGTTTCTATCGACACGCGTTGAAGGACGTGTGCAAAATTTTCCATCATTTCGTCCCTCTGTCGCGCGAGATCTTTCTCAAGAAACAGGTTAATAGAATCTTTTTCTTTGTCATTTTTATTTTCTTCTACCATCAATGGTTTCTTGGGAATGCGAGAGTGATTGTCCTCAAGAGAGACAAGATCAAGACCCAACTGGATATACTCGAACATCATCGAGGACATGCACTGAAAAACGATCAAGAGAATCCTACTCTGATACCACCGATCCAGATTATTTTTGAAACGAAATGAAAGTAGAGAAATTACAATGAAATACTCATGAAAATTGTCAGAAACAGAGAAATACAACAATACTTGATTTCTATTAATGAAATAATTGTAAAGAGACTGTAAAAATACAGAGTGCAAGACTTGCTAGAATGGTGGTAGCTTTATCTCTGAGAAGAGATGTGACGACTATGCTCATTCGCAAGAACATGATTACAATGAGGCTCTGAAGGCCTTTTAATGATAAACATGAATGCCAAAACCCTAGACATCCAAAAACCTAACCCTGGGAGACGAAACGCCAAAATTCATGTGGGCCCCATTTGGGTAAATTAGTGCATTAACTTCCCAAGGTCGTAACTTTTGCATATGATCTTAGTTTTAGGTGCGTGATAGCCCATTGGAAAGGTATTTTTGATAAATACACATTATGCCATCAAACTCTGACTTTATCTGTAGTTTGATTGTGGCACGCCAAAAAAACATTGTTTAGGGCCCCAAAATGACCCTGGAAGTACAAAAAGATGTGCTGACATGAAAAAATACAAAATAATCCAGTTGGATTAGGTGGGAGGCCACTAGTATCCACCTGGAAGATGTGTAGGGCTTCAGACAGCCCCGGAAGTGTAGAACCCACCATTACAAAGAAGTACAGAAGAACGTGTTGAACTAAAAACTGACAAGAGGAACCAGTTGGAATAGGTGGGTGGACACCTATATCCACCTGGATCACAAATGATATCCAAATGACATCACACATGGAAAATGCGACAACAAGTGTAGGTGAAAATGTCAAATGTCGATCTCAAGTGTCAAAGCATAGGCGCCAAACCAAACATTTTAATTCCTTTTCACATGTGTCAAACCATAGAGAAACAAAATGCCAAGCATGATCGTTTTGATTGTTATGATTATAACTATTCAAATGAATAACCAGGTGTTTGAAGCACCTCCATGGTGTTAAAATTTCATGCCCATAACTTAAATGCTAATCATGGATTTGTTGTCATGCCAGTAATTAAGTGCAGAGCATGAAGATGTTTTTTAGAACGTGTGCATGGGTTTTTGTTGTGGCGAAAGTGTCATCTTGCCATCATTTGGAATATGTCTTGAATGTCTTGGTGGCATATCTGTGTAAATTCACAAAACTTCTAAACCTATCTACATCTGTTGAAGAGCCTCACACTGGTATAGTGACATATATTAGTGATGATACTTCAAAGTTTGATCGCCTTCCATTGTTACACTTGGAATTTCATGCTTTGGATAAATTTGTGTGTGATTTTGGGAATTTTCTTACTACTCTATCAAAGGAAGATGCTACCAAATTAGCATCTTTGGAAATATCTATAAATGAAACATCAGGCGACTAGAAAATAGACACTATTAATGAACATGTATTAAGACATTTTTGTAATGGTTCTCGTGCAGTGTTAAATCCCATGGTAACAATCTTTGGTGGAATTGTTTCCCAGGAGGCCATTCTCAGGTTAAAAGTCTTCTAGATCATATTCTTGAGTGTCTGGTGTTTTAGAGTTGCATGGAATTTGAATATTGTGTTGCCTGGTCTCGCCAAAAATTTGAGGAGTATTTTGAAAATCGTGTGAAACAACTTTTTCTTACATTTCCAGAGAATAAAATGACATCCCGAAATACACCATTTTGGTCTGCTCTTAAGCACTTTCCAAAGCCCATGTAGTTCACATCAAATGATCTTGCTCGCCTTTCATTTATTGTTGCAACATTGATATTGCGAGCACATAATTATAGAACTCTTGGGACACATAGAAACAATAAATTAACAAATGGTTTGGTCGAATGACAGAGCAATCATAGGCAGAATTTTGCTAGCACTTGACTTGTTCAAGTTGGAAGGGAGTTCCATAAAGGTCAAATAGTTGCCATTATCATTTCTAATATATGTCTATGCTATCTCCACATCAGCAAATTAATCTTTAGGTCCACATTTATAGAGGATAGTATCGAATCATATCCATATTCATGGCATCAATTGAAATTTCAAAATTGACTCCAGATTTGATAACATGTGGTAGGGGATTTATTAGTCAAAGGAAAACCCCATATTTCAAGGAGACTCCATCATCAATTAGTTACTTCTTAACTGGAGCTCAGATGATTTAGGTATAGATCATCTTTGTTCAAGGCATTTCCTTTGTTGTAGATAATTATTAATAATACAAGGAGGATCTTGAGCATCTACAACATATCTATTACTTTATCTTCTCCAGATTTTGGGCCTGATAATTTGCAGCAGTTAAGACAACCAATGATTTGTACCATATTTGATGAAACAAATTAGAGATTTGAGTAGGTTCTTTTGTTCCTAAGTTTTATCATCATTAGAAGATTGTAGTTCCATATTTCAAGAAAATAAATCATTAGTCAAAGGGACACATCTAGCAATCAGTGACAAATGGCAGTTTTTGAGCATTTCTAATCCAAGGGAATTTGGACATTAGGCTTCACAATTCGAGATACCATGCAATAGTTTCCAGATTTGATTTATTTGAAGATTGAATTTGATTCCTATAAATCAGAGATAGTTTGTTTCTCTATATATTTCATGGATTGTAAGAGTTGGGGGGTTGGTTCGAGGAGGAGAAAGGGGGAACTTATCATTTTTGTAAGACTGTTTTGAGCTTAACTGAAATTATCAAGAACATACGTACTTGAGTTTGTCATATCAGAGATTCATACGGTGTGATTTCCTTAGTCTGTCATTCTTTTCTATGTGGATGTTTCTTTTCAGTTATCCATGAATGTGTTTTTCTTCATTACTTGAATAAAATTATATGAATGCAGAATTCATCTTAGTTTGATGCTCTATTTCATGTCTTTCAAGTAATATCACTGATTCTTCTAAAGTCATTTGCAGAATTCATTCATAGATAGATGCTCTGCTTGTGATGGGTTGTTTTCCTTCTTTAAAATTTCTTCTTACTGATAAACTATGTGTCTAAGGGAATTATATCAATCTTTCCTCTGAGATCTGCACTCTCTACAACCAATTTCTTGGTAATTTTATTAGAATTGATCATCTAGACTCCATTCCCAATGGTCCTTTTCCTCTTGCCCAACCAAACCCCATTTTGACCCTATCCTCATTAATGATATAGCCATTGTACCGATTAGATAGCATGTCATTCTTGACTGAGATATAAAGAGAGAGCCCTCTATGAGTTGGAAGGGCTAGCTTCCAGCCTCAAGTTTGCTTGTGGTTACCTCTGTGACTTGCCTCCACAGCCAGGGAAATTTATGGAGTGATAACATGTCCCACAAAATTAGTATCCTTTACAAATTGAGCAAAAAGGGCTTTAAAAAACTGCTTCCATAATGTATCCCAAAGATTCTTTATTACACCATTTCCACCAATGTGAATTTTCTTGATCCAGATATCAAAACCCTATTTGAAGTGTCAATAAGTCATCCTCTATAACATGGAGGGAAACATAGTGTTCCATTTGGTCAACCCATCCTGTCAAACGAGACCCATCAAAATTTTTCATATCTATATTAGGTAGTTGATGCAACATTTTGGGGGTGTAATGTTCCCAAGATAAGGTGCCAAGAACATTTCATTTTTCATGATTTTTCAACTGTTTTCTAGTTGTGGCATTTCGTCAAACACTTTGTTGATTTAGTCTTTTAGGTTGCACTAGGGTTTAATATGATCATTTTAATGTGTTTTTGCAACAATAATCAAGAATATATAGCAATGGAACATACCTCAACCATATGCAAGATCAAAAGCACAAGAGATAACTCAAAATACCTCAAATCTGATATTATTCATAATAGAAGAAGACCCTGATACAATGGATCTGCAGATCTGGTACAATATAACTAAGAGATCATAGAAAAATGAAGATAACTCTAAATATAGATCAAGAAGACAAGATATAAGCCTCCAAAGGATGAATACAAGATGAACCAGGGTCAAGTCCAAACCCCCCTGACTGGAGGTACACCCTCCTGGATGGTTGTGAAGGACCAATATTTCATCCTAGCTGAAGGAATCCTCCAAATGGAACCAAACTCTACAGAAATATATATCGGGGCAAGTGGAAACCTTTGCTGAAGTCTCAATCCGAAATACCAAGAGTTGCTCCTCCAAATGTTGAACCCTCAAGTGAAACTGTGCCCTCCTGAATACTATCAAACCCTAATATTTTGGCCATGTTGAAGGAGACCTCCAATCATTGTGAAACTCTCTAGAATAATATATCGGGCCAAGGAAAACCTCCTGGTGAAGTCTCAAGGTGAGATCTGAAGTTTCACCCCTCCAAACGGAATAGATTTGATTCTTAGTAACACCCTCCTTCTCTTCAAATCGTGCCAATACTCTAGGAAATCATCTAGATCGTATAACTCTCTCAAATGGCACTAGAAATGATCATCAAGGCCCTGCAAGAAAAACCCAAGTGCTCAAATCTCCAAAATCCTTCTCAGGCTCCTAGATCGAATCTTCCTCCAATCACTGGTGCACCCCCCTTGCTGGAAACCTCAATATTACACCATGTTGTTTCCCTGAATAGAAGAGAGTACATGTAGTTGAAGTAGAATGGTGTGGGTGGAGTATTTCATCCATGAGACCAATCTTGAAACAATATAGGTGAAATCTTTCACCACCGAGTTGTCCTCTAGGGTTTGTTAAGTCAAAACCCCCAAGGCATGGGCTCACTAGCTAGAAGCCAGATATCAAAATGATAAACAACATGAATGAGAGAATAGAGGCCCTTGTTTCTCTTTTATCCTTCCTGCTCACATTGTCTCTCCAAAGTGACTTTACTTTATTTAATTATTAATTAATGAATTAAATCACTTTAATTAATTAATTAACCATTTTACCTCTGAAAAGTACCTTATCTCTCCTTGTGGCTTCCTTGGCCACTGAAATTCACTTCTCATCATCCCATCCTGTAGTGTTGTTCCTCCCAATTCCAATGAGCTATTACACTAAGAGGTTCCTCCAAGTATTATGCCCAATATGACCTCCTTAGTGAATTTAATTAACTTATAGCCCAAAATAACTCAAAATAATGGAAATCGTCAGAATGCAGCGGAACCAAAGCCAAGTTGTGCGGAATGGATCATAATAATGAAATAAGATGATCGATGCAATCTGGACCCAAAAATACCCTTCAATAGTCAATGTACTCTTATAATCTCCATCTGTCTACTCTGGTCATCATAACACTGTAATATAATGATGTCCCAAAGTGGGGACATTACAGTCCTCCCTACTAGAATATTCCTTGTCCTCAAGCAATAACTGAACCCATCCAAATATAATAATGAGGTCCCATGTCCACCTGTGGGACACATAGTAGGCCCCATCCAAAGATGAACTATCATGCACTACGCCCCCTGGGTCCCATATCAGGATGTGAAATGCAATACCCTGGGAAGCATGATCCTGAATCATATCAACACTAGGAGTCTCTTGCACATGACACATGGCCTCATCCCAAAATGAATCCATCCTTTGAATCCATATCAAGACCAACACGCTCTCCATCAACTGCATATGTTGCTTCCATAGTGAGGTACTGCAAGACCTCCATGAGGCACCCTCAAGTGATGTGCTCTCCTCAACACTGAAGCTAAATTCAAAATAACTTTCCCCTGCAAGGGTCCACTCACCTCTATCAGTCAGGGAAATGCTCAACCCTACAATCCTCAGCATGCTAGTCTCTGCCAAGGAGCACCACATTGGTGTTGCACTACTCTGACCATGAATTTATGGTCCTTGTATACATACTGGATCCCCCACTCCTGGATCCTCAAGATGGAATACCTATGGAAACTAGACCTGTTGTCCATAATTTGCATCTGTAAAACAATCTTTGTTGAAGTAGTACCTACCCAACCATCTCCATGCTCGATCATGATGATCAAAAGGGATAAATTGTCTCGCTCCATAGGACAAGCCCCTGCAATCCCACTCAAAACCAACCCAAAGTGAAGTATGTGGCTCTCTGGTGAAACATGGGTCATCATAAAGTGAAACAACCTACTAACAAAATGAACTCCTAGATCCCATGGAAAACTTGGAAGTTTATCACTTCCAATCCCCGTTAACTGCTCCTGTGTCATATTGATCACTTTTAGAACCCCTTCATGCTCATCCTCATGAGAATCTATATCTGTGTCGCCCTATGAGATGTATGTTATCCCCTGGCATATGATGCTCACCATAACACACTAAGTCTCAACCGTCTTCCTATGATGATCCACCCCTATCCTGTTGTATGTCGTAAAAGCACTCATGTCAAGTGGTCTCAGCCTACCCACTCTACATGTCCTATGCCACTGTCTATCTCTCCTCATGTTGTTCTCAATGATAAAAGTGTCAGGAAAGGCTAACAGAAACTTTTGTGGCTGACTGTAGGAATGGAAGGCATCATATGCTTTGGTCAATCCCAAGGATTCAACCAAAAGATCATCCACCGGTACCCATGGTACATACTCGCCTGTAATCACCATTGAATCCCAATAATCATCACCCCTATGGTTGGTGCTACTATGAAGGTGATCCCCCAGTACTATGTGCTACTACAAAGGAGAGAAATCTCCATGCTCTACTAAGTGTGTCTCCTCCTTGCAAGCCAATACACCCCTCTGAATCCCACTATACATCTTTGCATGCTTCTGTGAGCTATCACTCACCACTGTATGCTCCTACATACTCATGTAATCTCCTGTATACTCTTGCAACATCATGGATCCTGGGTGTACTATTGGATCAAACTCTACATGAAGGTCAATCGCTCCTAGGAAAAAAATGGAAGTGTCCTCAAAACTGCCCCTGGCTCGGGAGTCCCCATGCGTATGTGAGTGCTCGATTGTCTGAAAGATCCTTGTGGAGGGTAGCTCCAATGCCACCGGATCATAACTCTCCATACTCATCAATGATCCTGGGTACTCTTCATGCTTCTCCATCAACTGGTGCTCCTCTCCTAGACCACCAACATCCTCTAGCAATGTGATTGAATGATATATCTGAGCCTCCACTAAGATAGATGTAGTGGATCTATGACGAATCTACTCAAGAAGCTCCTATGATGGGGACTATGATTTTTTAAGGGTTGTTTGTGTGCCTCTCAAGAATCCTCGAGTACTCTCCAACTCATGAGTGAGTTTGTCCACCTCTGACTCCTGCTACCTCAAGGCCCTGTGATACATCTCACCAATCCTCAATAGATAGTCTTTGTCCATCAACAAATGTTGGTAGTCGGCCCTCATCACAGAAACTCTCTCCCTGAGAGTATGAAAGTCATCTATGGCAAGTCCCCCATATGAACTAGCATGTGCCAACGATGCCCTCCAACAATAATCGACCACCAATGCATGTGTGTCATCAATGCGCCTAGTGGCTTCCATGATCATGTCCTCACTGACTCTCAATTGTCCTGTCAGGTAGCATGAATCATGATCATAGTCATGCTGAGGGACTACCTCATGTCCCTCACTGCTAGTGTCAACACTGGAATTCCCAACAACACTCTCTACAAAAGATAAAGCACTAAATTGATCCATGTCCACGATGCTACTGGGTCCTCCTATATGTGACTTCACATCATCACCAACTGCTAGCTCCCTCTGGATCACATTGTAACATGTATGAGAAGTTGTATCCTCATGTGCACTCATCCTGCTACTATCAACTACGCCTAGATCCCATACAGATGTGTCTAGACACATGCTATGGTCATCCCAACCAATAAGGAGTGCTTCCTCAGCACTGCAGGCCGATCCTAGAAGTAAGTGTTCCATCAATCTGTCATTCTCCATAACCTACTCAACTAATGGAGTCTCCAAAAGAGGTGACTCAATCTCCTCATGCTGATAGGTATGTATAAGGTCCACTGTTTAAAAGTCATGTCTCTCCTCCTGGGTCTGTGGATCCATATGTCCATAGTGTCCATCCCTCACACAAGGCTCTTCCATCATCTCTAAAATGCCACGGATATCCTCATGTGTCGTGGCTATCATGGGTGTCAGAAAAGATGACAAATGTGTCACGGTCATCATAGGGAGCTCATTAGGTCTAGGTGCTAACACGTGTGAATCCCCACTAGTGTCACCACTCTGTTGAAGTGTAAGGTCATCAACACTATGTGATATGGTTGCTGAAGTACAGGTGCTATCATCCTGTCCATCCAACTATCCATCCAATTGTCCATCCAACTGTCCATCCAATATGCAAGGGTCACTCTCCTCCCCAAGCAAGCAAGAATCACTATCCTCTGTGCAAGAGTCTCTAGCGCCATCGTACTGCTCCAAATAAGCATCTATCTCTGCATCCTCACACACCTCATCATCACTATCATAGTGCACCTCAATGCTGTGTTTCTTACCTTTACCCCTACATCTATGATCTGGCTCCCAAGGCACTTTGCAACTGTAGCAAAGTTTCCTGCTCCTAATAAGTGTGGGGTTAATCTATGATTCCCTCCATCTAGTTGTTATGGCTCTATATTCCTATGGTTTTTTGACCCAATATGTAACCTCATCTTTGCTCCACCTAGGATTGTTCATGGATAAATATTGTTGGAATGTTACTTGAGCCCTAAACCCCTCACTAAAGCCATAGTATTCCCATTCACAACATAAAACCTCTCTAGAAAAATCCTTAATATCCATATCCATTGTATTTATGAATGCGCTAATCCCCACTGGATCAGAGGATCAACGCTCTAATACCACTGTAATGTTCCCAAGCCAAGGTGCCAAGAACATTTCATTTTTCATTATTTTTCAACTGTTTTCTGGTTGTGGCATTTCGTCAAACACTTTGTTGATTTGGTCTTTTAGGTTGCACTAAGGTTTAATATGATGATTTTAATGTGTGTTTGAAAAAATAATCAAGAATATATAGCAATGGAACATACCTCAACCAAATGCAAGATCAACAACACAAGAGATAACTCAAAATACCTCAGATCTGATATTATTCATAATAGAAGAAGACCCTGATACAATGGATCTGCAGATCTGGTACAATATAACTAAGAGAACATAGAAAAATGAAGATAACTCTCAATATAGATCAAGAAGACAAGATATAATCCTCCAAAGGATAAATACAAGATGAATACCAATACAATATGAACCAGGGTCAAGTCCAAACCCCCCTGGTTGGAGGTACGCCCTCCT
>ML784596.1:623533-646330 GCA_009831015.1 Picea engelmannii
CTGAGGGGGGGGGGGGGTGAATCATTTGTTACCGTGCTTAAACAATTATGCTTATTTTAGACTCTTTACAAAGAAATCGATGAATATCACAATAATGCAGGGAGGTAAGCAATAGAATATTCAACATCAATCACACACATAAAATATATAGAGACAGATATTTCCTGAGGAAACCCATAAAGGGAAAAACCTCTTCTTCTTTATATGATAAGTAATCTTTATTTTTTGTACATTATCATTCTTACGAGCACCAACTCATTGTGAGGCTACCACCTCTCTTTTGCAAGCTGCAACTTGGTGAGAGCACCAACTCTCTGGTTTCTCTAGCACCCACTAGAAGGAAACACCAACTCCCTGGTTTCTCTAGCACCCACTAGAAGGAAGCATCAACTCCCTAAGTGTTCCAGAACCAACTGGATGGAAGCACCAACTTCCAGTCACACAGGCACCGACCTGTATAACAGAGAACAATAGTTCTCCCTTACACCACCCTGCCACCTTGGTTTTTCTGGCTGCAACCAGATGGAGTCTACAACTCCCTGTGTTCAAGTACCCACTTGAAACTCTAAGGAAAATAGTCCTCCCTAGCACCTCCCTACCACCCTGAAATATAAATCTTTGCTTTCTTGAATTTATCACAGTGATACAACATTTATCTATGGATTACCAGTCTCATCACTGTTCTGCTACACTGCTCTTCTCTACCTGCATCAATGTCTCTCTCCTCACATTTGTTGCGCTTTCTGTTCTTCTCTCAGATATGAATTTATGTTCCTTACTTCTTCTGTGCTTTATTCTTTGTGTCTTCTTTCCATTCTATGCACCACGCCTCTTCTGTGTGTTTCATCTCCTGCACACAGCATGCTTCTACATGCATGAAACACACTCAACAGCTGCGAACATCTCTTCTTTGTTCTCCATTTTTATATTGTTTGTGCACCAACTGCATCCTATGCACTATGCCTCTGCATTCTCTTCACTATTCCACTGTTTTACCCTGCATGTTGTTCATTGCATCTCTTCCTCACAATTGCATGGCTAACTAGCAGAGTGCCTTCACTTCTTTGTTCTGCATATATCTATCATGCAAAGTTCTCTGCTAGATCATACACCTAACTCTTCGTCCTCTTTGGAGATTATGTTGAATCTGTTCTACATCAGTAGTCGTTATGCTGAGACTATTCTTCATCACTGGTCATTCCCAATATTCTTTTCCTTTTTTTGGCAGTGCGACCCTTCATCTTCTTTGTCACAGTTGATCTTATCCTCTCTGTTGTAGTTACAGACTTCAACACTTTCTCATCTGTCAATTGTCTCTATGATGAGTCTTCATTCCACTGGCATTTTCCTTGAGACTCTTTGGCTCCTCTGGCAGTCACCCTGAGATTCTTCAAATTCTCTGGTGTATGCAATCACTCGTTTTCTGCAGTTACAATTAGTCTGTCTCTAGCAGTTACTGAGAGAACCTCTACGTGCTCATGTCTTTGGCACCTTTTTCCCTTTCTGAAAAATCTACACAGTGGGCGCTAGCTTTTCTATCTAATCCCCTTCCTTTCACATGACCATCGATGGTGACCATATGCCTAACCAACAGTCGTTTCACAATTTCTCATTTCGGGTGATCGACTGTGAGTCACCTCGATTTTCCCAACTCGTGAAACTCCGAGGTGGATCCTAGAAACGCTATCTCCTTCCCTTCTCTTCCACTGATGTGACCACTGGCTGTGACCACATCCCTATTAGAAAATGCATTTCACGATTTCAAAGATCTCTGTTGTAAATCCTAGCGACGTGCTAGCTCCTCCCTTAACCTTCATCAATGTGACCACTAGTTGTGACCAGTGGCCAACCAAGAGAGGTGCTTCGCGATTTCGCATATCGCGAACTCCTGCTATGGGTTGCCTCAAAAATACCAACTCATGAAACTCTGAGATGCTTCATATCATATCAATGGTTGATATATCTCCCTCTGATCGACGACTGCGATCAAATCGCGATTTAGCGTTTCGCAACTTCAAAGGTTAGAGCACCTCCTTTCTTCGACTCTCGATTTCCTGATACCTAATCTAGATCAATGACCCACGATATTTCGTATTTCAACGGTCTAGATCTCTTATTAGAGAACTTAGACCTCATTCTTCATCGTGCCAGATCAACGGTCCACGATCCTTAGTGATTCGATGGTCCAGATCATTTTTCGAATTCGCATTTCGCAAGTTCCTCCAACTCTCACCTTTGACTCTTCCAGTTCGCGAGTCAGTGAAATGTTGATCTCTTGCCATGTTTCCTTCCCAACATCAATGGATAGGATCGAATCCACTCTATCCCTTGCAAATATTTCAAAGTTCGATTCTTCGAACTCCCGAATCTGCTGCCACCTGTCAACCTTGACGATGGACGGTTCTGATGACTTCGAAACTTGTCTTGTGCACTTTCCTTGGAATACAACAACTGTTGGTCCAAGTACTCATATCCAATGACTCAGATCTTTTTGTGATGCAACTTTTCTAGCTTATCCTGTCCTTCCACTCGAAATTGATCCGACGGCTGATGAAACTTCGCATTTCGGGGGTTTCAAATCTCAAAATTTTAGGAGTGTAACCTCCTCGCATCTCTATATCTGAAGTGAATGTTGTTTGTTCGATCAGGATATTGGATCGGCGGCTTTATATTTCTGTGATGCAACTTTGCTAGCTTATCTTTTTCTTCCACTCAAAATTGATCCGACAGCTGACAGAACTTCGCATTCCGGGGATTTCAAATCTCAAACTTTCCTGATTGTAAACTCCTCGCATCTTTAGACCCGAACTAAACATTTTTCATCGATCATGTTCTCAGATCGATGACTCGATCTTTCTGCATGCTCCTCCTGACTAGACACTAATCCGACGACCACTGTCACTCCTCCTCTTGAGCTTACGCTTCCTCCCGACTTGGAAGAATGTCTAAGTGTCAAAGGCCTCGACCTTTGATCCTTCTGTGAGTCCTGATGACTTGGACCTCGTCTGCGCTTCTGGAAACTGATATCTCTTCTAAGATTTATCGTCTCTGCATATTGTTCGCTTCTCCTCCTGAGCTTACGCTTCTTTCTGAGCTTTGATATCTGCATACTCACACTATTCCTCCTGAAATTTTATTTTCATAATGTTTGCTTCTTCTTTTGAACTTATGCTTTCCATGTTTTCCATCATTGCTTCTTTTATTTCCTATAAACATACCATCGTCGTTGATGTTCTTGCCATCAATGACAAGCACACTCTGCCTGTAAACATGCCAACAATATCCCCCTTTGGCATTGATGGAAACCCTGAAGGACTTCATTGTTCTACTTAGACCTCCAACTGTAGCATCTAGACCACACCTTATCTCCCCCTTTGACATCAATGTCAAAGAAAACATGCTCCCCGTGAGTTGTTGCAGTACCTTTCGGAGGTATCAGATATTCAACCAACACAAACTCCCCCTGACAGGATGGATTCTCTTATTTGAGTCCTGCAGGGTATTTGTATCTAACTCAGAGTCTTCTCCTTCTGATTCTTGGACCTGTTCATCTTCAGCTTCATCTGTGTCCTCTGTAGCAGACTCAATATTTCTCACCTCTCTTACTGGGACTCCTTCATCAACCTTTTCTTGTCATAGTTGAATGACTCCCCCTATCACTCTTCTCTGATCTTCTATTACAACAAATTTATTTTTCTTCCATGATGCCTACAATCCAAGGTTTTTATGACCATATTCATCACAAGAAAAAACCATTACAAACACTCTCATACCTACTTTCCATTTTTACAAATGAAGGACTTGCATCAAGTTTCTTAGGAGTATTGATTTCTTCCTTGTTGTATCCAAGATCGGATTTGTCATTTGGTGATCTCTGACTATCCAAGATCTCAATCAGGATCATGGAACTGTTCAAGAGATTGATTTGGGTGTTTGACTTCTCAACCTTATTTCTAAGATTCACAACTTGTGTTTCCAGCTTATGACATGATTCTTCTTCTACTTCTTCTTTTCTTGCATGGGAGGATTCATTATCAACATCATTATCTGTCCTTATGCCTTTATCCACCACTTGTACTGAGTTTACATTTTTTACCTTACAATCTTTGGACATGAACACCTCTTCACAGCCTCTGTCACACATTTGACTTATACTGAGCAAATTTTGTTTCGGACCATCTACAAGTAGAACATCCTAAGAATATCCTTTTCCATTACTCAAACCAACCATCCCTTTACCCTTGATTTTGCCTGGTTTATCATTTTCAAAGATCACATTTATTGTTTTGTTTTTACTTATAGGAAGAATCTTATCCTTTTCTCCATTCATGTGCTTGGAACATCCACTATCTATATTCCAGGAGTCCTTTTGTTTTTGAGTTGAAAGTACTAGACCACATTTTTCACTATCTTTCTTTTTCCATGTGCTGGCCTTTCTAGCTAAGAGATTTATCCTTGGATCTTCTTTGTAATTCTTCAGATGGCAATTTGCACCTTTGTGGCCAAATTTATGACAGTTATAACATTCAAGCTCATTGTTCAATAGGTCAAAGTGATTGTTGCAACGTTGTCTACTCATTGACTATATATTATTTCTTGACCTCCTCAGTTGCATGTCTCTAAAATTAATTTGACAAATTGAAATCTATGGTTGTTTGTTACTTGGTTGTCTCATTCTTTGTTGTGGTAGATATTTATTCTTTGGGTGTCTTGATTTCTCATGTCTAAATCTTAAGGAACAATTTACATCTTTGTGGCCAAAGTTAGAACATTAGAAACAATATCCATAGAAAAAATCTTTGTACCTGGAAAATGGTTGTCTTCTTTGAGCAGGTCGATTTCTTCCATGCTGATGATTTCCTTGAGCAGAGGATGTATTATTTCTTTGTTCTACAAATTCAGTTCTGGCACCTTTTTCTTTACTCCTCCTGGGCGGTTGATTATCTTCCTTTGTTTCTGCAAGTTTGTTGTTCTCATTGGTTGTAGATTTCACAAACTTCATGGATTCTTTGTTGCTTGGCTGACCACTACTTGATCCCTCTTCATAACCCAAACCAATTTTCAACTTTGGATTCCTTTTCTGATTCAGAATGATGGCTAATCCTTCTGAGGCTTTAATGCTTGGAAGATTTTGGACATACAATGCTTTAAACTTCTCCATCTCTTTTCTGGTTTTTACTACCTCTTCTTCCAAGGCTTCACATCTTGTCTTATTCTCTCATAACTGTTGTTTCAGAATGTCTTCTATTTTCTTTGCCTCTTCTAATTCCACTTTTAGCAAAACAAAGTCTTCACTTGGTTCTTTACCATTCTTTTCAAACTACATCAACAACTGTTTTTGTTTTCTCTTCTTAAGTCTGAGTCTGCCAATCTTTTCTAAAGCATTGATCAACTCTCCTTCCAAGTCAACCACAACTTCTTCAATATTGACATTACTTCCTGTGCTTTCATTATCATAATCCTCTTTCGCCATAAGAACAAATTCATTAGCCTTATCTTCACAGGAAGAGTCACTATCTGTGTCTTTTGAAGAGTCATAATTGTTTACACGTAAACTTTTATTTTTACCAAATCTCTTGGATTTGTACTTCTCTTCTCCTTCAGAGTTCTAGTCCTTCTTCTTGTGTGGATACTTATATGCAAAGTGACCTATCTTTCCACAGTTAAAACACTTGAAGGGAAACTTGCCTTGGTACTTTCCTGATCTTTTCTTTATTCTTCTCACAAATTTTGCTTCAATTTCATCAGGTTCAGAATGCTCATTCTTATCTGCTTTAAATGATGCTTCTCTAGTGGTAGATTTATCTTTACTAATCCTCATTTCATAAGCAGTTAGAGTTCCTAGGAGTTGATAAATAGATAGAGTCTTAAGATCATTCAATTCTTCTATTGCAGAAACTTTTGGATTGAATCTATCAGGCAGAGATCTTAATATCTTATGAACTAATACTACGTCTTCAATCTTCTCACCAAGACCTTTCATGGCATTCACAAGCTCCTCAACTCTTAAGAAAAATTTATTAACTGTCTCATCCTCATTCATCTTTAGTTGTTCAAACTGTAATTTGTAGGTTTGAAGCTTGGCATCCTTTACCTTCTTATTACCTTCATAATTGCTAATGAGTTTGTCCCACATTGCTTTGGCAGATTCTAAGTGCATAAATTTTACAAATTCTTCTTCTGCAAGCCCACTCAAAATAACATTCCTAGCCTTAGTGTTGAAGCTGAATTCTAGCTTGTCATCCTTATTAGCTAGTACAACTGGCTTTACATAACCAGTCTCTACCACATCCCAGACATCTGCACCTAAAGCCATTATGTAGGTTCTCATCCTGACTTTCTAGAAGGAAAAATTTGTTCCATTGAACAGAGGGGCCTTGTTGGTTGAAGTTCCTCCATGGCTAGTCATGTTTAAGCTCTAGGATCTACCCTTAAATAAAGGGAACTTGCTCTGATATCAATTGTTGGACAACTGAGAGGGGGCGGGGGGTGAATCAATTGTTACTGTGCTTAAACAATTATGCGTATTTTAGACTCTTTACAAAGAACTCAATGACAATCACAATAATGCAGGGAGGTAAGCAATAGAATATTCAACATCAATCACACACATGAAATATATAGAGACAGATATTTCTTGAGGAAACCCATAAAGGTAAAAACCTCTTCTTCTTGATATGATAAGTAATCTTTATTTTCTATACATTATCATTCATATGAGCACCAACTCATTGTGAGGCTACCACCTCTAATTTGCAAGCTGCAATTTGCTGAGAGCACCAACTCTCTGGTTTCTCTAGAAACCACTAGAAGGAAGCACCAACTCCCTGGTTTCTCTAGCACCCACTAGAAGGAAGCACCAACTCCCTAAGTGTTCCAACACCAACTGGATGGAAGCACCAAATTCCAGTCACATGGGCACTGACCTGTATAACAGAGAAAAATAGTTCTCCCTTGCACCACCCTACCACCTTGGTTTTTCTGGCTACAACCAGATGGAAGCTACAACTCCGTATGTTCAAGCACCCACTTGAAACTCTGAGGACAACAGTCCTCCCTAGCACCTCCCTACCACCCTGAAATATAAATCTTTTCTTTCTTGAATTTATCACAATGATACAACATTTACCTATGGCTTACCAGTCTCATCACTATTCTGCTACACTGCTATGCTCTGCCTGCATCAGTGTCTATCTCCTCGTGTCTGTTGTGCTTTCTATTCTTCTCTCATATATGCATTTTTTTTCCTTTCTTTTTATGCACTTTATTCTCCGTGTCTTCTTTCCATTCTATGCACCACACCTATTCTGTGCGCTTCAACTCCTACACAACATGCTTCTGCCCGCATGAAACACACTCAACAGTCACGAACATCTCTTCTTTGTTCTGTGTTTTTATATTCTCTATGCACCAACTACATCCTATGTGTTATGCCTCTGCATGCTCTTCACTATGCCACTGTTCTACCCTGCATGTTGTTCACTACATCTCTTCCTCACAACTGCATGGCTAACTAGCAGAGTGCCTTCACTTCTCTGTTCTGCATATATCTATCATGCCAATTCCTCTACCAGATCATACACCTAACTCTTCGTCCTCTCTGGTGGTTATGCTGAATCTATTCTACATCAGTAGCCGTTATGCTGAGACTATTCGTCATCAGTGGTCGTTCCCGAGATTCTTTGCCTTTTTCTGGCAGTGAGACCCTTCGTCTTCTCTGTCATAGTTGAGCTTATACTCTCTGTTACAGTTACATACTTCAACACTTTCCCATCTGTCAATTGTCTCTATGATGAGTCTTCATTCCACTGGAATTTTCCTCAAGACTCTTCGGATCCTCTGGCAGTCACCTTGAGATTCTTCGAATTCTCTGGTAGATGCAATCAGTCATTTTATGTAGTTACAATCAGTCCATCGCTAGAAGTTATTGAGATAACCTTCGCCCTCTCATGTCTTTGGCGCCTTTTTCCCTTTCTGAGAAATCTATACAGTGGGTGCTAGATTTTCTGGCTAAGGCCCTTCCTTTTGCATGACCATCAGTGGTGACCATATGCCTAACCAAAAGTCGTTTTGTGATTTCTCATTTCGGGTGATCGACTGCAAGTCACCTATATTTTCCCAACTCTCAAAACTCTGAGGTGGAGCCTAGCAATGCTAGTTCCTTCCCTTCTCTTCCACTGATGTGACCACTGGATGTGACCACAACCCTATTCGAAAAGGAATTTCGCGATTTTGGCGATCTCCGTTGTAAATATTAGGGATGTGCTAGCTCCTCCCTTAACCTTTATCAATTTGACCACCAGCTGTGACCAGGGGCCAAGCAAGAGAGGTGCTTCACAATTTTGCATATCACGAACTCCTGCTATGAGTTTCCTCGAAACTCCCAACTCGCGAAACTCTGAAATGCTTCATATCAAATCAACGGTCGAGATCTCTCCCTCTGATCGACGACTGTGATCAAATCACGATTTCACGTTTCACAACTTCAAAGGTTAGAGCACCTCCTTTCTTTGACTCTCGATTTCCCAATACCTGCTTCAGATCAATGGCCCATGATCTTCCGTATTTCAACGGTCTATATCTCTTCTTAGAGAACTCAAACCTCATTCTTCGTCGTGCCAGTTCAACGGTCCACGATCCTCAGTGATCCGATGGTTCAGATCATTTCGTGAATTCGCATTTCACGAGTTCCTCCAACTCTCACCTTTGACTCTTCCAGTTCGCGAGTCAACGAAATGATGATCTCTCGCCACGTATCCTTCCTAGCATCAACGACTAGGATTGACTCCACTCTATCCCTTGCAAATATTTCGAAGTTCGATTCTTCGAACTCCCAGATCTGCTGCCACCTGTCAACTCCGACGATGGATGGTTACAATGACTTCGAAACTTGTCTCGTGCACTTTCCTTGGGATCCAACGGTTGTTGGTCCACGTACTCAAATCTAACAGCTCAGATCTTTCTGTGATGCAACTTTACTAGCTTATCCTATCCTCCCACTCAAAATTGATCTGACGGCTGATGAAACTTCGCATTTCGATGATTTCAAATCTCAAACTTTCAGGAGCGTAACCTCCTCACATATCTATATCCGAAGTGAATGTTGTTCGTTCGATCAGGATATTGGATCGACGGCTCAATCTTTCTGTGATGCAACTTTGCTAGCTTATCTTGTCCTTCCATTCGATATTGATCCGGTGACTGACAGAACTTCGCATTCTAGGGATTTCAAATCTCAAGCTTTCCCGAGTGTAAACTCCTTGCATATTTAGACCCGAACTAAACGTTGTTCGTCAATCATGTTCTCAGATCGACGGCTCGATATTTTTGCATGCTCCTCCTGACTGGACATTGATCTGACGACCATTATCACTCCTCCTCCTGAGCTTATGCTTCCTCCTGACTTGGAAGAATGTCTAAGTGTCAAAGGCCTCAACCTTTTATCCTTCTGCGAGTCCTGATGACTTGGACCTCGTCTGTGCTTCTGGAAACTGCTATCTCTTCTAAGATTTCTCGTCTCTACATACTGTTCGATTCTCCTCCTTAGCTTACGCTTATTTCCAAGATTTGATCTCTACATACTCACCCTATTCCTCTTGAGATTTTATTTTCATACTGTTCGCTTCTTCTTCTGATCTTATGATTTCCCTGTTTTCCATCATTGCTACTTTTCTTGCCTGTAAACATACCATCGTCATTGCTATTCTTTCCATCAATGACAAGCACACTCTGCCTGTAAACATGCCAACAGAAGGAAGCATACAAATGGCACCAAACTCTGCAGAAAGATAGATCGAGGCAATTGGATCCCTCTGCTAAAGTCTCAAGCCGAAATACCAAGAGATGCTCCTCCAAATGTTGAATCCTCAAGAGAAACTGCGCCCTCTTGAATACTGTCAAACCCTAATATTTCTTCCATGTTGAAGGAGACCTCCAATCACTATGAAACTCTTCATAATAATAGACCGGGCCAAGGAAAACCTCCTGGTGAAGTCTCAAGGTGAGATCTGAAGTTTCACCGCTCCAAACTGAATAGATCTGATTCCTAGTAATGCCCTCCTTCTCTTCAAATCATGCCAATACTCTAGGAAATCATCTGGATCGTATAACTCTCTCAAAGGGCACTAGAAATGATGGTCAAGGCCCTGCAAGAAAATCCAAAAGTGATAAAATCTCCAAAATCCTTCTCAGGCTCCTAGATTGAATCTTCCTCCAATCACTGGTGCGCCCCCTTGCTATAAACCTCAATATTATGCCATGTTGTTGCCCTGAATAGAAGAGAGTACCTATAGTTGAAGTAGAATGGTGTGGGTGGAGTATTGCATCGCCGATACCAAGCTTGGAACAATATAGGTGGAATATTTTACCATCGAGTTGTCCTCTAGGGTTTGTTAAGTCAAGACCCCCAAAACCCCCAAGGCATGGGCTCACTAGCTAGAAGGCAGATATCAAAATGATAAACAACATGAATGAGAGAATAGAGGCCCTTGTATCTCTTTTATCCTTCCTGCTCACCTTGTCTCTCCAAAGTGACTTTACTTTATTTAATTATTAATTAATTAATTAAATCACTTTAATTAATTAATTAACCATTTTACCTCTGAAAAGTACCTTATCTCTCCTTGTGGCTTCCTTGGCCATTGAAAGTCACTTATCATCATCCCATCATGTAGTGTTGTTCCTCCCGATTTCAATGAGCTATTACACTAAGATGTTCCTCCAAGTATTATGCCCAATATGACCTCCTTAGTGAATTTAATTAACCTATAGCCCAAAATAACTCAAAATCATGGAAATCGTCAGAATGCAATGGAACTAGAGCCAAGTTGTGCGGAATGGATCATAATGATAAAATAAGATGATCAATGCAAGACAAACCCCAAAATACCCCTCAATAGTCCCTATACTCTCTATAACCTCCATCTGGCTACTCTGGTCATCATAACACTCTGTAATATAATGATGTCCCAAAGTGGGGACATTACAGGGGGAATGGATCGGAAAGGGGTTGCAGTGGCGATATCCTTCACCCATGAAACCTTCATCATCAACATTATTACCCTTGATAAATCCTTCACCTGTGAAACATTCCCCATCATCATGCTCACCCTCTAACTTGTCAAGTTTATTAATACAACAAAGTAAGATTTTCCCATTGATGGTAGTCACTGGATCCGAAGTTACTTCTTGATTGCATTGATTTTATATGTGAGGGAATTTATTTCTAGCATTATTTTATTCATTTTGTCTTTAATCACTACCATGCTTCTAGCACGAGTCATGGGACCACAGGGACTACTAGAAGGGTTATTAAGGAGTTATATCAACATGATTAGTTTTGTAAGAGGAGTCTTTTGAGATAGGTCGCAAACAATGGTATGGTGTGTTGGAGATATTACACACTCACCTCATTCACCTAGTGATTAGTAATTATTTTTTACTAACTAGTCACTATGAGGGTCTCCTATTTTTTAGGTTTTTTTCCTAAAAAATAAGGGTTCTTCTCCTCTTTAATTTGACTTCAGTTAGGAGTTTAGTTAACTAGTGGAGGACAATGCATATATGCAGTACTTTGTTTTCTCACTAGGAGGGAGAATATTTCATGCATGAGGCTAGGAGGGCATATATCATGTGCATGCATGATTTTCTCTCTCCTCCACACACGTGACTTAGTTAACTGAGGTTTGCATTGACAGTTGACTTAGACTAGGTGGAAGATAACTCTGGTTTCTGTCAGTGAGTATTTACATCACTCTAGATCATTGAATGTGGCACATTCTCTTAGCCATGCATCTATCTATGGTGCATTCACCTATTATTAGGGATTATTCATGTATTTATTACTCACTCATATAATACAATTAACACATTTATTCTCAATTCTTTCTCTCATTCTTGCTTCTTTCTCTCTGGTTCTTTTTGCAAGCTTTGTGTGAATTTCTCTAGCTAGGTTCTCTATGAATTTCACATGATATCATACCCTTGGGTTGTTAGGAGAAGGAACATAAGCACTTATTTGTAGGTACAAAAGATTGCAACAGTTAGAGAGAATGGAATTTTCATCGTTAACATTTCTTATGCCGCACAATTATTTCAAGTGGAAGCCAAAGATTCCATTTCTTCTTAGATGTCGAGGCTTATACTGAATAACCATGGAAACATAAGTAGAGCATGATTCTATCGATGAGAAAAATGATTTTCTCAACATACAAGATATGACTTTCAGACTTATCTGCATGTCTATTTCTCCTGCAATTCAATATCATGTAGAGGACTTATCAGTCTCAACTCCATATGAAGTATGGACCAAATTGGAGGTTCTCTTCGGGATAAAGGAAGGTTATGAAGAATGCTTAAGGGTATTGACAAGACAAATCCAATAGAAAAAGTTACTGGAAGAATATGATTCTTAGTTTGAAGAGACTTTTCCATGCACCATGCATGCATCCCAGGAGCCACATGTAGAGACTCCCATGCATGCATCTCAAGAGACACATGCAGATATGTTTGCACATCCTCTTGTTCCCGAAATTCAAGTTGATTTCTCCTCCAAATCAAATCAAATCATAGCTCTTTCTTTGGCCAAAGAAAGGAAGAAGTTTTTGGTCTTTTTGCATATTTTTCAAGGGAAAAAAGGGGGTGGCGCACTTCAGATTGAAGTCTGAAATTTTTTTAGTAGAATTTTCAGAAAAAAATTTTATTTATTTGAATTCCTCTCAGAAAAATACCGAATTAAAAAAAAAATCGTCCAAAACAAAGTCCAGGAAGTGAAGTTATCAACATTTTAAAATCAACAAATTTTTAGGGTTTTTTAGAAATGACCATGCGATTTGCAAAGTTTCACCAAAACTTCACATGGTATGAGATTTGGATATTTTTCTTTACAATAATAGAAAGTGGATATATGCAAACATCTCACTGGTGGATCTGCTTCATCAGATCTATACAAACATCTACATCTTCAACAAAATCTTCACTGAGCATAAACTTGCACATTTGCAAGGTCTCCTTGAAGTGAAAGAAACAATTTCTTAGCAACCGTCTTTCTTTCCTTCTTCATTTTTGATACATTGTACTTTGAGGGGGGATTTTTCCCATGAGGTTTTCTCTCTTTCCTCACTTTTTCAATGTTCATTCATTTAGATGCATTGTAAAATGGGTACCTGACATGGCCTTGTAGTCTAGACCCATTCTTTATTTATACCATAGTCGTGTTCGGGGGGGGGGGTGTTGGATATATTACACACTCACCTCATTCACCTAGTGATTATTAATTATTTTTTACTAAGTTTTCTAGTCACTATGAGTGTCTCCTATTTTTTAGGCTTTTCCCTAAAAATATGGTGCCTCCAAAAAATAGGGGGACTTCTCCTCTTCAGTTTGACTTCAATCAAGAGTTCAATTAACTAATGAAGGACAACTCATTCATGCAATGATTTCTTTTCTCATCGGGAGGGCGCATATCATGTGCATGCATGTTTTTTTCACCGGGAGGGCGCATATCATGTGCATGCATGCTTTTATCTCTCCTCCACACATGTGATTTATTTAACTGAGGTTTGCATTGACAATTGACTTAGACTAGGTGGCAGATTACTCTGGTTTCTATCGATGAGTGTTTACATCACTCTAGATCACTAACTATAACACATTATCTTAGCCATGCAACTATCTATGGCACATTCACCTATTATTAGGGATTATTCATGTACTTATTACTCACTCATGTAACACAATTAACACATTTATTCTCAATTCTTTCTCTCATTCTTGCTTCTTTCTCTCTGGTTCTTTTTGCGAGCTTTGTGTGAATTTCTCTAGCTAGGTTTTTTGTGAATTTCACATAGTGGGGTCCACAAAAATTACTTGATATCCATACCAATGGGATTAACGTAAGGAATATTTTAAGATAGGTCTCCCACAATGGTATTGGTTAGCCCCATACTTTTTTTCTTATAAATCGAATGGGACTGTTACTCTTGTTTGAGTATTACCGTGCTTACAAAATTCACAAATTTTTGATATTCCAACAATTGTATTCAGCCAAATCTTTCAAGATGCTAACTAAGGAGGGTAGACCATACCCTTAGTTGTACTAGCCAATTCCTTGGAATGTGAGAGTGTTTTCCCTAAGTGTTGTTCTCGATAAACTATATCAACAAAATTATCGATAGGTTTATGTAAAGATGGTTTCGAGTGTGGCTAGAGGGATTTTGATATACCTCAATGTACATGGAAGATCAAATATGTATACAGATTCTACGTAATGTGGTACTACTCGTCAAGTACCAACAATGGTGTACAAGGTCATCCAACAAGATGACCCCACCTCTATTCCTTGTGTGTATGATTCCTAGAGACAATTTTTATATATAACAAACCACTGTGTTTAAAGATGCCAAAACATGTCTTTAGCCTTAAAAATAAATCTTTAAAAGTTGATTGCGTGCTAGCATAGGAAAGTGTTTTGATACAACTTGTGGTGTACCTTAATATCTAAAATAGAAAACTCTGAGCAATATTGATAGAAATGTAACTGTAGAAAGTAAATAAAATAGAATAAAAATATTGAAGCAACAACAATAGACAAAACTTTATAAATAATCTAAATAGGAAGCAATGTTCACTTGCCTCTTCAAGGGGGCAACCTACCCGACCTTCTTTATGACCTTCATTATTGAGACCACAACCTTCTTTATTGAGACCAATGTTCACTTGCCTCTTCAAGGGGGCAACCTACCCGACCTTCTTTATTGAGACCACCCTACATTTATTGATTACACACTTTAACTACCTAGTGGATGACCACTATACATTAAGTAATAACCTATCCCCAAGTTGCATATGATTTACTAGCCATATCTGGACATATATGTGCCATGTGTCATAATATTGATGTTATCTTGGGAACTGGTAAAGTCTACTGAGGTATACATACCCTACCCCCCTCTGGATTTGAACTTGTGATCTCTTAGGAGGAAACACATGTTCTTAAACATTAGGCCAACATTAGACCCTCTTAGGTTGTATATGTAACATAAATAACATTAAAAAAAAAATCTCATACCAATAAACATTGTACACTAAGTCCTCCCAACTTAAACAAAAAAGCTATTTACTATATTATTTATAATTGTTAAAATACCATTATAAGATTGGGACAAGGATAATTTGAATAGAATGTTGATCATAAAACATTATAACCACTTTAAAAAAAATAATTTACTTATAATCAATAATGAATAAGTTTGATTTTACTATACGCTTATAGTTTATAATAAAATAATGAATAAATTTGATTTTACACTACACTACTTATATAGTTAATAATAAAACGAAGAATAAGTTTGATTTTTCACTACACGTAAACAATAGAAAAAATGATAAATATAGGACATTTTAAAATTCCAACCCTAATTAGAAAGATGCTATTCCCTGACCCATCATAAAATACATAGAGAGTTGGGTTAACTTCAACGTCCACAACAACCCAACATAACTTAAATGTGAACCAATTTAATAGTTAAATGTGAGACAATGACAGTATGGGTCGGCTGGTAACCTGAAAGAAAAAGGAAAGAGAGTTCGGTGGATTAGCCAAGCGGCGCAACCAAGTGTTCATAAAAAGTTCAAAGGCAGTTCAACTTTTCTGGGTGTGAGGAGAAAGCAAGTGATGAAAGTTTGACTAAGTTACCAAAAACAAATTTAGACGTGAGCAGAGTTATATACTCCACATACGCAACGCTGCTTGCATGTTTACAAATTTGGACTCTTCCTGCATTCCAACGCTATCTATTGAAAAAAAACCCAATGCTAAATCGCTGTCCTCGTTCGAAAACAACCTCAATTTTGTTTTCACGGATAAAGAAGATTGTTATATATATAAAATATAGTGGGAGTGGGTTAAGGTTACGAACGTGTGTATTTTTTTTTCTAAATTACAGGTTAGAATTTGTAAGATAGGGTAAGTTTGAATATATAAGAGTCAGGTATATACATCTACTTGAATTAAATAGTTAAATATTATATAAGAGGTTTCTTATTTAACAAATAAACAAGAGAGCTTGAAATATTACTTTTTTTTGGGTTCCTTGTTTCATAAATGAAAATTATAATATTATTATTATAAAGTTTACAAAATCAGGATTTGAATGAGGGGGGATGACTATGATCTATCCAGCTCAGACTTTAATATTCTGCAATTGAGTTGTTGAGGATACAGCCCTATATATCATCTACAGCCAGTTCACAAGTAGCTACATAGTGTTTTAGGGAATTTGGTTATGGCAGGCTATTGTTTCAGTCTCATATCATTTTGGACCAAAAGGCTACAGAAGGCCTTTGTTTCTGCAGGCCTGGAGTCGAAGCTCATCGATGTAGACGATAGCACAACCATACACTGCTGGGCTCCAAAAAAGTGTGATACCCACAAGCAAAATGTGGTTCTCATACATGGATTTGGGACCAATGCAATGTGGCAGTGGTACCCTCAAATACAGCCTTTTGTAGGTAGCTTCAATGTGTATGTTCCAGACTTAGTTTTCTTCGGAGATTCAACAACCAGGAGCTCTGAGAGATCAGAGATTTTTCAAGCAGAATCTCTCATGAAAATGCTGAAGAGATTGGGTGTGAGCAAATTCAGTGTTGTAGGGACAAGTTATGGTGGTTTTGTCGCGTACACTTTGGCTTATCTCTATCCTGAGGCTGTGGATAAGGTGGTGATTGCAAGCTCAGCTGTCTGTAAGCATGTGGAAGACAACACAGAGCTGCTTAAACGTGCAAATCTGCCCAAGATTTCAGATGTTCTGCTCCCACAGTCTCCTGCTAGTTTGAGGATTTTGACCAGACTGTCTGTGTACAAACCCCCACTCACCATGCTTCCTAATTTTATCTTGAATGACTTCATTCAAGTAAGTATATATAAGTGTCTTTAAACTTCTTTGTCGTTGTTTTCTGAAACCCTCTCTGGGGATTGAATTTGGCTAATCTGTACAGCGAACTCTCTACATATTTATCAACTGTTCAAATCAGAAAGCATATAGAAATGGCTTTTAGTTATAACTAGCAGAGACCCCGACCCAGCGTGGGATAAGGGTCGCTCAAATTGCCACCATTTCCAGCAAGCTTTTAGATTCAAATCTGGCTAAATTCCGACAGAAATCATAGATCCATAATAGTCAAATTTCCCTTAATGGTGGAACTATGTCTCTAGGATTTTGGCCTCTCTGAATTGACCCGGAACCTTAAAAATTCCCAAATCCCCCAAAACTGAAGGCATCCATCGGAACTTTCCCTGTGATGTTTCGCTGGATTCCGGCATAGCTCGCTGGAAATGGGGCGTTTTGAGTGCCCCTTATCCACAGCGCACAGACTAATCTAATTATCCACAGCTCAAGCCAGCGATCATATAGGAATGGCTTGCTTTTTTAACTAGCATAAACCCTTGTAACCAGGGTCTGGTATGCACCTTGACGATGTCAAGCTCAAGTTTGCATATTTTGTGTGAAGTAGAGATATGCATCATCAAGCTTCACAACCTCGAGAGGCTGGTTTAGATGGGTGTGTGCTATATTCAGTGCACCCAATACATGGTCTGTATACCACACACAGGAAGAGTTGATGGAACACCTTCACCCCCAACTGGACTGTAAAATGCACCTCGCTTATCTAGGGGCAGCAAGAAACACACCATTTACACACGCTGAGTGTACTGCTACATTGTTGGTGTTTGTGCCTATTGATATGAAATAATAATTTCCTAAGGGTTGATATAAATTGTGATGCAGATTCTGTATGTGGAAAATAGAGCAGAGAAAATAGAGTTGCTGGCAGGCCTCACCCTTGGCACTGAAGGTGCTGCCGTTCCAGTTATCAACAAGGTATTTACCAGAGCCTGTTTATATGTCTGCTTTTTAGTTTTACCCTTTAGAGTCCTTTTCAACTGCTATACGTGATCTTGATGCCTTTATTTAAGGTACAGTATCTCTTGTATTAAAGGAGAGATTTATTGGTGATTGACAGGATGTGTTGATCGTTTGGGGGGAACATGACCAGATTTTTCCCATGGATAAGGCCTTCCAACTCAAAAAGTGAGTTGTTTTTGTTCCAATTATGTTTCAGCATGTCTGTATTTTTAGATGTGTATGGTGAGCAATGTAGGCTTGGTCTGCTGTCAAACTAGTTGCCGTGTTCTTCTATATTTTTTTGCATTTTGATGCCATTAGATCAGCTCTCCAAAACAATCAAGTTGCATCATACACACCTATGATTTTGGAATTCTACGCCCTCATGATGCACTTAAACCTGAAACAGCAATTGAAGTTGCAACTAGGCAAAATGCAGCTGATCAAGTCTATCTGCAAGGGTGCCACAGACCTGCCAAGCCATGGTGAGAACATGGGTAGCTAATAACCATGGGATTACACTTGAGCCCTGACCTTTGCCAGCGAAAATCCCTAAAATCCTGAAAAATTAAAATCACTGCCCCCCTTAGACCAAATTCTACTAGACGATGTACCATTTTAAATCCTACTCGGTGAGTTATTATGGGCATGTTTGTAAATATCTCTGATGACTGTGTTGGTTGTGCAGGCATCTCAGAGATCAAGCAGAGTTGGTGGTAATGAAAAATGCCTCCCATATCCCTCACATTGAGAACCCACAGGAGTTCAATGCAGTTGTGAAGAACTTCCTATTGCATCACAGTTCCTCCATTTCTTGACCAACTTTTGTGCCTGAGTATTATAATAATCTTCTATTATCCATAAGTTTCCACCTTTTATTTTGATTAATAATATTAAGATTATGTCTATGTTTCCACAACAAACTTCAACCTAAACCAACTCTCTGGTATCCTCATAACTAGTAAGACGGACCTAAAAATCCTCTTCGGCCATCTTATTATCTTTCAACGCATTGTGTTTGGGTGCAAGTTGGATTCACTTTGTTTTCGAACAGAGATTTCAATGCAAAGAACATAAGGTGATGTGTGAGGGACCTGCAATTTGGAGGCTTGACATCAAGAGCCAAAAGGGAAACGGCGACAATCCCGTCACCTTATTCGATGGAACATTTTATGTGTTTGATTTTAATTTCATATCTAAATGCAAAGATATGGGCCTTAAGATACACTCAAATCCTATGTGGAGTTTGTCTGTAATTAGAGGCCTTTATCAAAATCAGATAGAAGTGCACAGATTGGGATTTCCCAGTGAAGATTATGCAATATATGTTTTACTTAGATGCTTCCATGCCATTTAAAATGGAGGCTGAAATTTGTATTTGTATTTAAATTCTATTAACATGAGAATTCTTTCTTATATAAAAAATCAAGTAAAAATACATAAAATAAGAATGAGCGTCTAATAATTCCATATTGATAACAATTGTGAGATATGTGTGTTTATGAAGCATTGTTCATACCAAAAGTTTTCCCAACTAAAAGTTAATTTTTAAGGTGTAAGTTCTTGGGTTGATGTGATAGCATCCCCTATTTGAGGTTGTGATCTGTTTATGGTTTGTGTATTGAATTCCCATTGTTTTTTGTTGTAGTCTTTACTTGTATTCATCGTGCAATTTTTTTATAGAAAAAGTACAAAATAAAAGTGTAAAGGTGAGTAATAATCTTATGTTTTGACAACAATTATGAGGATTTTGAGTGGTCAATCCAAGGAGTCTCTGAGTATGTGCAATAATCAATATGACATGGGTACCAAAATTAGTTGCTAAGTTATAAAGATGAATAAAAACTGGAATATATTCATATCTACTGGGATCAAACTTCAAGATTTGGAGTTAATGGACTTATCACCTTTGAGACGTGTCAATTGGAAGATTCCCAATTAGATGTCAAAGGCATGCTCCCTTTGAGAAAACCACTGATGAAAAACTCCCACCATAGCCACAAACCCAACCAAGTAAATACTTTACATGCTACAAATAATATGCAAATATATATACATATAGAAAACAACATTGAAACAATAATGTACATATATGCATGCATGAAAAATAACATTGAAGCAATAATATACAAATATGTGTGCATAGAAAACAACATTGAAAGGATTATGCCCCAAAAATGTGGGCTCAAACTATATGGCATGTTGAAGAAGAGAAAATATTGATGTAAAGTAATATTCAAATACGCATGCATAGAAAACAACAATGAAGGGATTTTGCCCTAATAATGTGGGCTCAAACTACATGACATGTCGAAGAAGAGAAAATATGTTGGCATGTTTTACGGGCAGTGTATGCTTATCATTGATGGCAAGTACAACAGCGATGATGGCTTGAGTACAGGAAGGATGTGCCAGGCGGGCTCTAGAAGTCTTTTGGGAAGACGATGCAGAGCAAGGTCAACAAGATTAGAGTATGTAGCGATGGATCTCATTGAGATTTCTCGATGAATGTCAGATCTGAGCCAGAGGTCCGACCGACATTGGATCCAGGAGAACCTGCACGCTCTTTAATGAGCAAGGTGACATGCGAAACCTCGAAAAATCCAAAACAGACACCTCAACGAAGACTCCATTTCGGAGTTTCGGTTACTGGGAGATGGAGAAGTCAAGAGTCGAGACTCTCCAACACAGGAGTCTCGAAGTCGCGAAATGTGAAACCCCGAAATCGCAAAACAGGGGCATCGCTTGAAGTTTCGGCTACCGGAGTTTCGGATATCGGGAGATAGAGAGGTCATAGACTCTCGTCATTAGGAGTCTCAAAGTGTCGAAATGTGAAATCCCGAAAAACCCGAAACAGACGCACCACTCGAAGTATTGAATACCGGGATTTCGGTTACTGGGAGATGGAGATGTCAGAGACTCTCATCAACAGGAGTCCCGAAATCGCGAAATACGAAATGATCTGAGCCGTTGGTTCAAGGAGATCATGGACCATTGATCCAACTCCATTTCGAAGAATTGGATACCGGAATTTCGGATACTGGGAGATGGAAATGACAAAAACCCTCATCATGAAAAGTCCCGAAGTCGTGAAACCCGAAGTCGTGAAATGATAAAGATTCCATACCGGAGTTTTGGATACCGGGAGTAGGAGGAGTCAAGAGTGAAGACTCTTCATCACAGGAGTCCCAAAATTGCGAAACCCAAAGTCACGAAATGTCACAGGCTACATACCGGAGGTTCGAATACCGGGAGTTGGAGATGTCAAGGTCTTTAACCACAGGAATACCAAAATGAAAAACACTGGAGTACCGGACCATTGATTTGACTCCATTTCGGAGTTTCGGATATCGAGAGTTGAAGTGTCGAAACACTTCACCACCAAGAGTGCCGAAACACGAAATTGCGAAATGCAGTTTCGACTAAGGCTGAGGTCACAACTGTTGGTCACATTGGTGGAAGATGGGGGAAGGAGTTAGTGAAGACAAGCTCATTTTCAGAGTTTCAGGGGTCGAGAAATGGAGAGTACTAAAATCCTCCACCAAGGTGATCCCGAAATGCCGAAGAGCGGAATGTCGAAATGAACGCAAGATTTAGAGAAGTTAATCCAACGGTGTAGATGAAACTGAAGAAGATCGGAGCGCTACTGTAGCACTTCTCAGTGTAACTACTAGAAACCACTGATGGTTTCTTCCAGAAGACTCGAAGAGACTTCTGTGTGATTTCTAGAGGAACTGAAGGGTCATGAGGAATCTTCCAGTAGGAGAAAAGACTGTTCATGGAGGCTATTGACAGCTGGAAGAGCGTTGGAGCCGTTAACTGCGACAGAGAGATTGAGGTCGACTGCAACAGAAGATGAAGAGTCTCAACTGCCTGTGATGTGAAGGAATTTGATGATGACACCCAGTGATGATGGACAGATGGGCTGAACAAACAAAGAAGCTGAAGAGTTGCAATGAAAAAGAAAGAAAAGGTAGAAGACTCGACATGCAGAGCAAGGAGAACGATTGCATGAAGGGATGCACAAGATGCATGTGAGGAGGAAGGTGGAGTGCAACAGTGGAAATTGATAGAAGTAAAAGGGTGCATTAAATGGGAAGTGCGCAAAGAGCACAAAGGGGGAGAACAGAAAGTGCAAGGGATGCGTGCAGGAAGACAGTGAGGCAGACATAGCAGCGAAATCTTGCAGAACAATGATGAGACTGGTAAGCTATTGTTGCACATTATATCACTGTAATAAGTTTCAGTAACACATATTCATAAATCAGGGTGGTAGGGAGGTGCTAGGGATGACTGGTGTTCTCAGAGGTTCAAGTGGGTGCTTGAACACGGGGAGTTGTAGCTTCCTTCTAGTTGGTGCTAGAGAAACCAGGGAGTTGATGCTTCCTTCTAGTTGGTGCTAGAGAAACCAGGGAGTTGGTGCTTCTTTCTAGTTGGTGCTAGAGAAACTAGGGAGCTAGTGCTTCCTTCTAGTGGGTGTTAGAGAAAACAGAGAGTTGGTGCTCTCAACAAATTGCAGCTTGCAAAAACAGAGGTTGTAGCCTCACAATGAGTTGGTGCTTATATGTATGATAATGTAAATAATGTAAATAATACTTATCATATAAAGAAGAAGACGTTTTTACCCTTTATGGGTTTCCTCGGGAAATATCTATCTCTGTGTATTTCATATATGTGACTGATGCTGAATGTGCCATTGCTTATTTCCTTGCATTATTGTGATTATCATTGAGTGCTGTAATGATCCCAAGCCAAATTCTTTCTTGGAATCACTAACTACTACTAATTTATTGAGTTATTACGTGCATACAAGATTCATCAACACATGGAGATCATAATATATTCAAGATGTAGAAGCACAAGCAAAGATCTGACCTTTTTATTATGAGCAATG
>ML784596.1:652753-671393 GCA_009831015.1 Picea engelmannii
TCCCAGGGTTAATCTTCTATTCTTCTGTTGAGTTATCTTTTACTCCTTTATCCTTTTCCTTTCTTAAGTCAACTTAAAAATATAACTTTTAACTTCTTGACCTTTCCCCCCTCAGTGTGAGACTATGACCTAGTGGGGGTGCCTAGGCCACTGAGTCTCCTCATCACCTCTCTAAGAGGTGGGGGACATTACAAGTGCCTTGTAAAGAATTTAAAAGAAGCATAATTGTTTAAGCACAGTGACAACTGATTCACCCCCCCCTTTCAGTGGTCCAACAAAATATTGATGTAAACAAGTTTTCATTACTTCCTTCGAGACCAAGTCTTCAAATTATTCGTTGTTGGCATTGAGTTTATGTGCTATGACGTTGATTGTTGAAATTCACTGTTGACGTTGAGTCGATGTGTTATGACACTAATTGTTGAAAACAATCACTTGTGTAGAAAATTGGTCCAAAACAATGTTGACATGGGTAGGGATGCAAATGAGGTTCTTGATCAATACAAGATGGGTTTGCAAATATCTAGAAACAAGTCGTCCTAAAAAACCAAACCTATGACCTAATCCACTATATTGCCAACAAAACATCACACACTATGCAATGATCTAAAAACGATAAACATTGAGAAAGGGGATAGAATTAGTGCTCCCGCCATGATCCAAATTGTCAGTTAATCACTTGCAAAAATCCATCAAGGAGCCACTAAAGAAGTCTTGTTTATCTTCCTATGTTGATAAGTCAAGGGTGCAACTACACAAAGCAAAACACAAGTGTCCATACATAACCAAGTTGTGTTACATTGGTCGGGCAGTGGGGGATTAGGGGTGCCATATCGAGAGGTGACATGAGTGGAACAATGCTCTTGAATCTTACTTCCTTTGAATATCAAATCTATAGCACTTTTTTTACTTGGCAAAAGAGAGTGTTGCGAGTACACAAATGATGTCACCAAGATCTTGAAGTTAGATGAAAAGTAACTAGTTGTTCAACACCAAAAGAGTGAATTGTTAGGGATCTAACCTCCCTAACCCCTCACGCAGGTAGAATAATATGTTTTCTATGTAATAAAGACTGACATTAGTAAACAAAGCACATACAATAATGTGAACAATTTTAATGTAAGAAGACTTAATAGAAGCTTTCGCTTCTAGAAAGATATTCCTCTAGAATATTTTTTAGAAGATAGAATTAGTATCAATATGAGTAGAAGACATGAGAAAGTTATCTTGAGAATTATTGTAATAGAGCTTTGCTCTGCTGGAGGTTGCCTCCTAGAAGAGGCAAGTGATCTTGACTTTCTATCAATAAAGGTATCATTGTTGGTGTTATTACTCTTTTTATTTTGTTGTTCCACTGGTAATTGCTGTAATATTTTTGTTTTTGTTTTATGTAATATATATGATATCTTACAAGTGGTATCAGAGTACTTTCCTCTGTGGAAATTGTGGGATTTTTTTTTCCAGGGTAGAGATGTGTACTGTCGGCGTCTTTAAAGCACACAGATCTGTCGTTCGGTGGGTAAAACTGTAGTTGGGGAAGAATACATGCAGAAAATACATATGGTTTCACGGGTTACTTGAAACAAATGTTTCACCTTGTTGGAAACCTCTGTAATCCTTTTTGGTACCCCTTCGAGTAATACTGTATCAGATAAAATATGTACATGACCATTGTTAAATTTGGCAGCATCGACAATCATTCTCCAATGAGAGGCCATACGGGCCACCCTGAGGCTAGCCAGTGAGATTTGGAGAATCAACTAGTTTTTTGAGGTATTAACAAAAGCCAGGGGGAACGTACAACCTCTGTGAGTCAAACCAAAAGTCAGGACGAACGAGATGCTATGTAAGTCTAATGCAAAAGTCAGGGGGAACATACAACCTCTGTGAGCATAGATAGTCTAGTGAAAAAGTCAGGGGGAACGTGCAACCTTTGTGAGCATAGACATACTAGTGTAAAAGTCAAGGGGAACGTACAACCTCTGTGAGCCTAGTCAAGCCTTGTGAGCCATGAGAAAAAGTCGAGGCATCTAGCAAAAGTTAGGTTGAATATAAAATTCCTATGAGCTAGAAACAAACAATATTCTTAATATTGCAAATGATATAAATGTATTGATCTAGTGTGTTGGCACGTGTAACATTATCCACCATGAAGAGAATTTTGAATTGCCTTGTAATGTTCAGTTGTAACTGAAGTCTTAAGTCTAAATTCTATTTTAGAACTAAAGTGTAATGTTGAGATGTAACTGAAGTCTTAAGTTTAGTTCTATTTTAGAACTAAAGTGTAATGTTGAGTTGTAATTTAAGTCTTAAGTCTAGTTCTATTTTAGAGCTAAAGTGTAATGCTGAGTTGTAACTAAACTCTTAAGTCTAGTTCTATTTTAGAACTAAAGTGTAATGTTGAGATGTAACTGAAGTCTCAAGTCTAGTTCTATTTTTGAACTAAAGTATACCAGTCTCAAGTCTAGTTCTATTTTCGAACTAAAGTGTAACGATGAGTTGTAACTGAAGTCTCAAGTCTAGTTCTATTTTCGAACTAGAGTATACTAGTCTCAAGTCTAGTTCGAACTAAAGTATGAAGATGAGTTATGATTAAAGAATGTAAACAAGTTACTATTTCGAGCCTCTCCTCTTCAACCTATATAAGCAAAGGTCGATCCTTCTCTTCAACACAATTTTTGATATGCAGGTTAAGGGAGAAGCAATATAGGAGCATATCAATGATAAAGAGGCAACATACCAAAGCAACATATCAGTGTTGTATATCAACAATAGAGGTTGCATATCAAAGACATATATCGACAACATATTAGTGTTGTATATCAACAATAGAGGTAGCATATCAGAGGTGTATTTCAACAAGGTCTCTTAGGTCTTTGTCAGGTCAGAGTCATCTTGGCAAGCTCTTTAAGAGAAGAACATTCATGGTGGATATTTGTAAGTGATCATACATTATTAATGAAATAAAGGAATATCATTTGCTGGGGTTTTTCCCCCTATACAGGGTTTCCCCAGGGTATATGTGTTGTTGATGTGCATGCTTACTTATCTACATAGTTATTGCTATTCAGTTATGATTTGGTATTGTTAAAGTGTATTAAGCTGGAATCAAAGTATTGAAGAAAATAAAAGAATTAATCCGCATAAGAAATCAAGCTCATATTTTAACATGGTATCAGGGCTTAGGGTGTGTTAAACGTGTTGAAGTGCAGCAACAGGGACACACAGATCCAAGCTAGCTTGATTAAGTTTTCAGTGTGAGGTCCATGGCATCCTCCATTTCAGTTAGGGCCGAGGATAGGCTCGAAGGAGCTACCAACTTCAATGTGTGGAAACTTCGGATAACAAATATCTTGTAGGAGCATGATCTTGAGAAGTATGTGACCATAGTGGTGGAGGAACCCACGAATAATGAAGGAAGAGAGGCCTTCAGAAAGAGTGAAGCAAAGGCCAAGCGAATCATCTTTGACTCAGTCAAAGATAGTATAATGCCTGCAATGACTTCGTTAATGACTGCCAAGGACTGTATGGATACCTTGGTGAATCCGTATGAGAAACATGCTCCAAGTCAGAAGAGGACACTTAAGAACAAGCTTAAGTATTTGAAGATGGAGAAAGGTGAATCAGTAGCATCTTTCTGTTCTAGGATAGCTTAGATCAGAGATCAACTTTTGGTCACATGGGTGACAGTGGACGATGATGATTTAGTGCAGGCCATTTTTGACGGTCTTCTTTTTTCATGGGAGACTTTCTTATCCAGTGTAAGTGGGAGAGAGATTCAACCCACGTTTGATAGATTATGGCATGATTGCCTCCAGGAGGAGAGTCACACAACTACCAGGAGCGGGCCAACGAAAGAAGAGCACTCAACTTTAGCATCAAGATTCAAGGGAAAGAAGAAAGACACTTTTTAGAAAGGATTTTAGAGGAAGCCAAACACCAAAGGTACATTCAAAGGAAAGAATGTTGATACATCTAAGTTTAAATGATTTAGTTGTAATAAGTTGGGTCATTTTGCTAAAGATTGTTGGTTTAGAAAGAAATATCCAAGGAAAGGGAAACATCATGCCTCAATTGTTGAGGATGATGAATCCAAAAGAAATCAGAAAATTCCTTCTAATGAGAAAGAAAATAGAAAATAATATTACTTGGTTTTTGCCTTATTCGGTTCAGTTTTCACGAGGCCGAAAACTTGGTTAGTAGTCAGTGGTGCATCAAAGCACATGACAGGGTACAAGGAGATCCTCTCAGATTTCGAGACAAAATCTTTTGCAGAGCATGTTGAGCTTGGGGATGAAAAATGTTACAAGATAGAAGGAGTAGGCTCTATCTCCTTCATATTGGAATATGGGGCTAGACTTCATATTGATGAAGTATTATATGTTCCAGGGCTCAAGAAGAATCTACTATCAGTTGCAACCCTTGAGGACAAGGGATATTGGACGATCTTCAAGGACATGAAGGCACTACTATGGGCTAAAGGTAGCCACTTAAGTACAACATAACCCATTGGAACTCACAGTGGAGGACTGTACGTCGTGTCAGGACAGTTAGTTCAGGCATTGGCTCATAATGCGACTAGCTCTAGCAAGTTGTGGCACAAAAGACTTGGACATATTCATTACAAAGCTCTTCCAGATCTACAGAACATGGTATGTGGCATGCCCTCTATTTCTCTTAGTAAAATGAAATTTGTAAGGGATGCATGCTAGGTAAAAATATAAAGAAATCATTTCCTAGTAGTGACAATAAAGATTAGGGCATCATCTTAGATCTGGTTCATTCTGATGTATGTGGTCTCATGTCATCTCCCTCACTCAGTGGTTGTTTGTATTATGTCATTTTTATTGATGATTACTCAAGAAAATGTTGGATATATTTCCTTAAAGCTAAAAGTGACACATTTGATAAATTCAAAGAGTATAAAGCCTTTATTGAAAAGAAGATAGGGAAACACATCAGAATCCTTAGAACAAACAATGGAGGAGAGTTTGAATCTCTCCAGTTTGAGGATTTCTACAAGTCAGCAGGAATTAAGAGACAATTGACCGTGCCATATAATCCTCAACAAAATGGAGTTGTTGAGAGGAAAACTGGGACAATTTGTGAGGCAGTGAAAGCAATGATGTTTGACCAGGATCTGCCAAATTCTTTATGGGCATAAGCTACGTCCACTGCCCTGTATATTTAGAACAGGTGTCCACATGCTACCTTGAAGGACAAGACTCCTGAAGAGGTCTTCTCAGGGATCAAACCTGAAGTAGGGAATCTAAGGATATTTGGGTGTCATGTGTATATTCATGTCCCTAAGGAAAAGAGGACAAAGATGGAACCCTCAGGCAAGAAAGGGGTTTTTGTGGGGTATAGTGAGAACTCCAAGGCTTACAGGATTTATGTACCAGGTCAGAGGCAAATAGAGGTAAGCAGAGATGTGACTTTCCATGAGGAAGCTGCATTTAATAAATCCAGAGAGCTTCAACAGGAATCATAAGCAGTTCAACCAGCGTCACCCTCTTCTGAAAATGAAGAGTTAGGTGATCAGAGGGAGGAACCTCGTGAAGGGTCAAATAATGAGCCCTTAGAATCTGTTGAAGTGTTAAAAAGAACTCTTGAAGAACCTACAGCCAAAAGGAAGCCAGGGTAGCTTAAAGAAATAGAGCAAGAAGAAGAAAGGATAGCTGCTCCCAAAGGAAATTTCAGGGAAAGGAAGAGGCCTCATAGGTTTGGAGGCTATGTTGCACTAATGAGCAACATTAGTGATGCCGAACCTTCTTCATTTGAAGAAACAAATAAATTACAAGCATGGAAGTATGCCATGCTTGAGGAATATAGGTCTATTATGAAGAACAATGTTTATGACATTGTGCCGAGGCTAAAAGACAAATCAATGGTTTATTCCAAGTGGATCTATAAGATCAAACATTCTGCTGATGGATGTGTGGAAAAGTTAAAAGCAATATTTGTAGCCAGAGGCTTCACTCAGAAAGAAAGAATCGACTACGAAGAGACTTTTTCCCCTGTTGCCAGGTATATCTCCATTCGAACTATTATTGCTTTAGCTTCCATTCTTGGTTGGAATCTACATCAGATGGATGTAAAAACAACATTCTTGAATGTAAAGATTGAACGAGAGGTATTTTTGGAACAACCAGATGGTTTTGTACTGCATAACAAAGGCACTCATGTATGCGAGATAAGTAAGGCCTTGTATGGTCTTAAGCAGTCTCCCAGAGTTTGGTATGATATGATTGTTGGCTTTCTTAAAAGCTTGGGCTTTCAGAAAAGTGATGCTGATGCAAATCTGTACTTCAAGGTAAGAGGTAACCAACCTATTATACTAATCCTGTATGTTGATGATCTCTTTCTAACAGGAGATGCAGGGCTAATAGCCTGGTGTAAGATGGATCTAACCTCAGAATTTGAGATGAAAGACTTAGGCTTGATGCATCACTTCCTAGGATTGGAAGTATGACAAAGATAGGGTGAGATATTTCTGGCACAAGGAAAATACATAGTGGATGTACTAAAGAGGTTTGGTATGATGGATTGCAAATCCATGTCTACTCCGATGATTACCAAACTGAGGAAGCTGCATGATTCTGATACAGGTTAAGATTTGGTGGATCCCACCATGTATAGGCAGCTGATTTGATCATTGATGTAAATGATCCACACTAGGCCAAATTGTTGTTGGGAAAAATACCCTACGGACTAGCAAACTAGGGTCAGATTTGCATGCAGATTTTGACCGTGAAGAAATGACTTTTTAACCTACCACCCAAAACTTAAACCCCTCTTTTACGATACATGTGTGGAAAGGAATTACTAATCTTTTTACTGATGTTTGGTGTAGATCCTCTGTTGCGCTTTGCCTGCTTACTTGCGCTGCTCCTTCCAAAGTTTAACCTGCAATGAAGACAAAACATACGCATGCATGCTACTTTTCTACTTGAGGGTTAGAAATTAAGCATAAATTACACAAATCATAGATAACTCATGCATTGGGACATGAAAAATATTCTTTTATTATTTTCAAAATGAATCAACTTACAATCAAAGTTGAGACTGGCCACCGCTCCTTGATCCTGATCCTGGGCTCCTGCTCTTCTTTTGTCCTCCAACTGCTTTGCGTTAATTCTCCTTAGGCTCGAGGAAAGGCTAAAGGGTTGGGACAAATGGATTTGGCAAATGGGCAGAGTTTCTTTGCTATAATTTTCCTCTTCCAAATGGTACCCCTACCCCTTCTTTTATAGGCTAGAAGGAGCTAGGGTTTTGGACGAACTCTCGGCCATGCATGGTCGGGAGTTTCAGTTAACTGACCCATATCTTTTTGTCCCGTCGACAACTTTCCTATTTTTGTGTTTTGTTAGGTAAACGCGGGCTGTAGTAGGCCTGCCAGCGTTCACTCGCATGCAGTAGTGGGTTAGGGCGCGTGTACCTTGACCCAAGAGGATTTTCAAAGAGTTTTTTCAGCAGGTGTTTTGGCAATGAAGGGATATGAGTTGGCCTGATGCCAGGTAAGCATGTGTGGTGCAATTTAGGGTTATAACAGATGCCCCCTAATGTGTGAGGTCAGAAGAGCATCTGATGGCCGAAATACATTACCAATCTTTTACCAATCTGTACTGATATGCTGAATGAGTGAGCCTAGGAATCAGGAATCAGGAGGTGCCGTCTGCAAAATAACAAATGTCTCACCGAGGCGTGCATACCCATGCTCGGGATAAAATAGAACCATGGCTACCAATCAAATACACTGTATATCCATGTCAAATAACTATAAAGAGTAGCCACGAATAATACACAGCGGAGCTATATCTCGAAATCCGAAAGATATACATATAAAGTATCCATCTCCCAGAAGATGATTCGGCCTGATGGTTGTACTTCAGAGCTCGAGAAACAACTCAAAAATCTTCTAAACTCGGGTAGGAGTGTAATATGAGTGTACGACTGCACTACCCAGAGGTCTTCGATGGCTCGTCATTTATGGACTTGATAATCTTGATGATCGGACTGAAGGCTTTAGTGATTTCGAACAAAGACTTGATTGGACATTCAGGATAGCCGGGTATGCGGACAAGAGACATATTACATAGGGGCCAACTCAGGCTTAGTGACAAACTTCCCTTGGACGATAGCACAACAAGTGATAAGACTCAGGCAACATATATGTTAATCATAAGTCTACGAAGCAGGAGGCAACACAAACTCTCCATATGTTTGGAAGAGTAACCAAACAGTGGAGGACACAACTCTATATAGCGAGAAAAAGATTCCTAAGGTCGTACTACATCCCATAGTTTTATGATCAAACGGACATATGTGCTTCATCCAAGGGCGACTCATTATGCTGCCAATAAAGAAAATACTTTTCCCATCCTCTTTTTGGGGTATATTTGATTTTTTTGTTCTTTTTGATGATTTTTGAAAAAGAATAAAAGAATATTACGTTACAATGGAGGAACGCGTACTGCAAACATACAAGCTCAAGGCATAAGGACAAGACTGATGTTCTGGGGAAATGATACTCGGGAAAAAATCCTCCAGTGGCCAAAGGTGTTAAGACGCAGAAACACATTGTTACAAAGCTGACGGGTAAGGTATGCAAATGCGGTTGATAGAACACACAATGGTAACGTCTTTCGATGTAAGTTTAACGAGCCCAGAGAAGGCAAGCTCGGTGGTTTTTCATGTTTAGAGAGTCTGAAAAAACATAAAAGGAGACTCCAGTGGGGTACCTTTTTCGACAATAGTCTAGTCGGTTCGAAAAAGGGATAAACTAGCACTGATTAGACGTCAATTCAAAACCATTTTAACGAGTGCGAAAAGGACAAGATCACTCGGCTATTTTTCACTTTTAAGGAGTCTGAAAAAAGCTTAACTATGGACTCCGTCAGGAATGTTCTTCTGGACCATTTTAACAAGTGTGAAAGAATAAGGTCACTCGAAGATCTTTTCAATTTTAGGGAGTCTGAAAAGAGCTTAACTATGGACTCCGTGAGGGTTTCTTTTTCGTAAATTTAGTCCCTCAGGCCCGAAAAAGGAATAAAATTATACCTGAGGATACTCTTCTAAAGAATGAGAATTCAATAGAATATTCCTTTGTTCATACAGTTGACCATCCGGACCGAAAAAGGGGTAAACTACCACCGGACAGACGTGACTTCAAATTTCAGTTTAACGAGCGTGAAAGGTCACAAGATCGCTCGACAATCTTTTCCTTTTTAAAGGGTCTGAAAAGGGATTAAAAGGAGACCCGTTATGTTTTGGGAGTCCGGAGGGTAAGACAAAGAGTGAAAAAGACCCATGCGAATGAGGCTCAAACTCGTATTCAGAAAAGACTATACGGACTGCCGAGCCTACAGTGTTGTTAGAAACGGCATGGACACCATAATGCAACCAGGACCTACCTAGGGCATCCATGTTTTGGTAAGCTCTACCACCAAGTTGCAACACTTCTATAATAGATATGACGGTTCTGTGTCACAACTGGATGGGATCGATCCTATAGCATAAAAAAGACAACGAGATGCAAAAGTGGAGATAATATCCTAACCTATATGCTCAAGTTGATTTTTTGAATTTTTTTTTTTTATGGACCGTTAATATATATTTTTTTATTTTTCTGAAACTCAAAAAAAATGTCCCAATACCTGTTCAAATCCCTCCCAAATGACTCCTGGATCACTCAAAATGGTTTTTGGTATAAAGAAACTGATAAGGGGGGCCAAAAAAGTGACAAAAAGAGGCCAAAAAGTCTGTAAATAGAAGCTGGCATCTCATTATCACCATTGCTGATTTGGTAATTGACTTTGGAGCCAAAAGACCCCATTTGCCAAAGATCGTGATTCCAGGAGCTACAGTGGACGAAACAGACTTCTGCTTGGACCAAGTAAGTACAAACTCCCTTGTCTAGCTATTAAATACTTTCTTTTTAGCATTTAGGTGATTTTTTGGGGTGGGTGTCGACCTCAAAAAGGTCGACCCTAGGCAAACGCGGGCTGTCCAGGGTCAACCTGAGGGTACCTGCGTGCAGAGAAAAGCCTACCCGCGGGTACCCGCGACTATCACCTCTATAGGCCGCGGGTACCCCCCACGCGTGATGAAAAAGAAAAAAAAAACAAGTATTGACCCTCCTTTTACCTTGTTGTGTTGGAAGGATGTATGTTCAGTGGAGGGAAAGGGAGTACGAGGCCGCCAATGAGGTAGTGGCTATAGATCCGAACGTTGTGGCCGTGCTGACACAGTGTGGGTTGGTAAAATTCTTTTTATGTCCGTTTATGCGTGCGCAACCAAGGCTACTGAATGCCTTGGTGGATTACTGGCACCTCGATGCAGAGGCGTTCATGCTAGAGGGGCAATCCTTGGTGCCCACCACCGAGGATATTTACTTTCTAACTGGCCTCTCAAGGAGAGGGGAACCAGTCAACCTTCATAATTTTCCTGCGGGGCCGAGTAAGGTCTCAGAGCTGATAGATGAGTACTGTGAGGCTGGGACCGATCATAGAGGCTCCTCGGTACCCGTTAGTAGGATTACCAGCCTCGCCCTATAGACTATTTTATTGCTCATTGGGTGGATTACCGGCTCAGCAGCCGTGTATTAGGCTTCACGCACACATATGAACTGTGTGATCCAGTGCATGAATGCACACATTTTTGATTGGAGTACCACACTGTTGGAGTGCATGAAGAGTCAGTTGACAACTTGCCGACAACGGACACACAGGAACTTCGGGTTTGGGACCATCCTGTGTTCATTCTTTTTCGAGAGAGTTCCGTGCTTCAGTCCTCGGCTGATAGTGCGAGGACATCTGGCCACTTTCCCCGCAGTATGCAGATGGGCAGTGTTATTGCTGCGACAGGGTGGTGGAAGGACCGTGGAGGCCTTCAACGATGAATTTTTTGCTTGGCTGTCACGACAGATCCTGACTATTGAGGACTACCCATATGCGGGGATCGACTTCTCCAAAGATCCGAAGATACCAGTGCCTCCTGGTGAGGAGCGAGGGGAGATGGGTAAGTCTCCACCTATACAGTTTTTTTTTTGTTTGCATATGTAATTTTTATGTCTTTTTGATATATATCATGTTTTTGTATACCAGAGTTTTTGATGGGTGAACGTTTATTGCATGCAGATGTGGGACCCGTGCGACCTGCCGACTATGCACGGAACAGGCGTCGCCCACGGCCAGAAGCCGCAGCTACCGCCGCTGGAGGAGCAGCAGTAGCAGGGAACCTCCCAGCAGGAGAGGCCGAGAGGGTCCTGAGGCGAATTAAGAGGAACTTCACTGCGCTCACTCGCACAGTCCCGATGGCAGAGATAGAGGACCTGCCGCCCTCCATGCAGACTCATGTCATGGGGGAACCTCAGACATGGGTCCGATTGTTTAGGCATTTATCCCAAGCTGTACATGATTATAACAGGGCCCATAGGCCCTGAGCATACATTAGACTTTTATGTACCATGAGCACTGATATGTATATATTTTTTGAGGGCATAAGCCCAGTGACTCGTTACTGTTCCCACTTGTGAGGCACTTGCGCCCATCTATGTACTATGAGGATTTTATGATGTTTATATATGATTTTTATCTCTTTTTTGTGTCTTATGGATTATGTGTACAAAAATGTATTTACATGTTTATGTTCATGATCTTTTTATATGTGAGCAATATGCCAATCTAAAATGTGATTAGCTATAGTATCTGTGATTTGATTTAAACTCCTAGGAACATGAAAATATGTGATATAATCAAAGTTGCGTTCCAAGAGATGTATCCTAAGGAATCGTCGGTGTAAAGTTGGGTCATGAACCTGGTATATTTTGTTTAGCTGCGACACAACCAGTTGAGCGTCTAGATAGACCCGGAGACAAGAGATACCCAATGACAAAGCGTCACAAAGCAACTCAATAACTGCACTATACTCAACAACATTATTCGTGGTGTCACCTAAGCATATACCTCCGGAAGATAACAACTGACCCTGTGGTGTAAAGATTACCCAAGCTGCGGAGGCAAGCCTCCGGGTGTGTCGACTAGCACCATCCACATACCCAACGAACACCTCGGACTCACTTGACATCTGCCATATTGACGAAAGATAACATCGATGACATGTCCATAACACTTTTTAAAATAAATGTAAAAAAGTAATAGTACAAAGACTATACATATGTTACAAAAAGTTACCCACAATGACCTTTCTATGAGTAATACTTCTTGAGGTAGAGCCCATTTCTAGGCTCCGCCAAAGCATTCCCTTCAAAATCGACCAAACGATAAGCGCCCTTTTTTAAAACCTCCTTAATAATCAAGGGTCCGAACCACATGGGTTTAAACTTTCCTGCCCCCAGGGGGTCCTTATCTTGGTCATAGACCAGGACAAGGTCGCCCTCAGAAAAAACCCGAGGACGAACGGACCTATCATATTGACACTTGACCTTATGTTTATGAGCCTCGTTGGCTAGGGCCTCATTGCGACGCTGTTCATCAAGCTGCTCAAGGTGTACTAACCGTTCTTCAAGCGGAGAAGTGTCTGGCAATAACTGTACTGCCAATTTCAGAGATGGGATTTGACATTCGATGGGAAAGACTGCCTCCAGCACGTAAACAAGTTTGAAAGGTGAGAAACCGGTTGCAGTATTAACTGACGTTCGGTAAGCCCATAATGCCAAGTATAACATCAAATGCCAGTTTGACTTGGCTGAGTTGATAGTTCGCTGTAGAATTGTCTTAAGCGTTTTGTTTACAACTTCCACCTGCCCATTGGCTTGGGGGTAGTAAGGTGATGAGTGTTCCTGTCGTAACCCAAGCTTTGACGTTAACTCAGTCATCATTTGATTCTGAAAGTGACTGCCATGGTCAGTGACAATCTCTCTCGGGACGCCGAACCTTGCTATAATTTGGTTGAATAAAAATAGAGTTGCAGTCTCTCCATCATCTTTGAACGTCGGTATAGCTTCGACCCACTTAGTGAAGTAGTCGACAACTACGATGATATAGCGGTGCCCCCTTGCTGACGGGGGGTTGCATGTAGTGTAATCAATCCCCCATTTAGTGAAGGGACCAACTGCGATAATAGGAAACATGGGAGCTAGATGTGCCCTCATCTTCCGAGAGAAGATTTGGCACGGATGGCACTTCTTGACTGACTCGATACAATCTTTCATAAGTGTGGGCCAGAAGTAACCTGCTCGTAAAATCTTTTGGGCTGTTGCCAACCCAGATAAGTGACCACCACAGGCTCCTGTATGACAATCATTGAGCATTATGACAGCCTCCTCATGAGTGAGACATCGACGCAAAACACAATCTACACCTCTCCGATACAACGTATCATCGAGTATGAGATAATTCTTAGCCTGATGGCGTATCCACCGACACTCGTTACGAGAAGAAGAGGTGGGGCACTTCAAAGTCTGGAGATAGATCAGTATATCTCCGTACCAGGGGTCTGAAGATTTAATCAAAAACATATCCCCCCGAATAGGCGATTCCTCAGGCACAACGTCACCTGACTCAACCAGAATCTTCGAAATAAGTTCTGCGAAGACCAATGACTTCTTGGGCTTGGCTAAAATGAATTCTAAGTCAAATTCTTGGAGGATTACCATCCATCTACTGATTTTTCCGCCGATAACTCGTCGTGTCAACATGTACTGGAATGGATTCACGACAGAAACGACGGTGGCTTGCGAAACAGAACATAGTGACAGAACCGTTGAATAGCATGAACTGCTGCTAACGCAAGTTTTTCAAGATGAGAATAATTAAGTTTCAGTCCTACGAGGCCTCGACTCAGGTAATAGATCACGTATTCTGAAAACGAATCATCTTCCTGAACTAAAACCATGCCTATGGTTGACTCTGCGACAGCCAGATATAATAAGAAATCTTTGTTATAATTAGGTGGTCGTAGCAGAGGTGCGGTGGTGAGGGCGTGTTTTAATGTGTCAAAAGAGAATTGAGCGGCTTCGTCCCAAAAAAAGGGAACATCTTTCTTTAGTAAATGCATAAAGCCCTTGGTGATTTTGGCATAGTTGGCGATGAAGCGTCGTAATAAGTTCTCCTTGCCTTGAAGACTTTGAAGTTGTAAGATTGTGCGTGGGGGGGGAAACTGGATTATTGCCTCCACCTTAGGAGGATCGACCATGATCCCCGATGTTGAAATGATGAAACCTAACAAACGTCCTGACGTGATGCAAAAGCTGCACTTGTTGGGATTCAAACGAATCATGTAGTAGCGACAATGTTCGAAGATTAGTCTGAGGTGCATAGGATGATCCTTTCGCTTGCGAGAGCGTGATGCTAAATCATCTAGATAGGCCTCGACTATATGTTTGAGGTCATGAAACGCAAAAGACATGGCCCGCTGGAAAGTGGCTCCCGCATTTTTAAGGCCAAAAGGCATCTTACGATAGGTGAACGTACCCCACGGACAGATGAATGCCGTTTTGTGTTGGTATTCAGGTTTGTTTTGAATTTGATTATAGCCCGAAAAACCATCCATGAACGAAAAAGCTTCACAACCAACACATTCATCAATGATCTGGTCGATGAATGGGGTTGGATAATTATCTTTTGGACATGCTTTGTTCAAATCATGGAAATCGGTACATACACAAATCATGCCTTGCTTTTTATCGACCGGCACGGGGTTTGACACCCATTGAGTCAAATGAATAGGGTAAATGAACCCTGCCTTGAGCAATTTCTCAACCTCAAGCTTAATGGTTGCTGCTTTCTTAGGATTGATTGGACGAAGCTTCTGTCGAACAGACTTAGCATTAGGATACGTTGTGATTTCATGTTCAACTATTTTCGGATCGATACTTGGCATTTCCTTATAAGACCAGGAAAAAACGTTGCGGAATTCTTTGAAAAGATCCGTGTAAATTTGAATCTCTTTAGGGGAGCAATCTGCTCCGACGAAGACATTCTCCACGACGCCAGGGTTTCGGGAGATGTCAATAGGTATAGTTTCAGCGATAGTCACCATATTTCCCTCAGCATAAATTTCCTGGGTAGCTAAGAGGTTAATAGGACACGACTGATCTCCCGTCATGGTGATAGTGAATTCTCCTGCCTCGATTCGGCGTAACTCTGGGAGAAAATATGATCTGTGATGAAGATCGTCCCAAGGTTTGTCCGGAATAGTCATCGCTTCGATTACTGCTTTGTCAGAAGGCAAGACTAAGTCTAACAAATCGGTGGTAGCAAGAGAACCCTGAGCCCAAATAGGCTCTAGAAGTGGATCCAACTCTTGTGCAAGAGTCGGATCAGGGTTAGCTGAAGCTTGCTGGACTAAAGAGTACACTACTTCAGCAGCCGACAAGGGCATGGACATGCCGGAGTGCCCTGTCTCATCCATCGTGGCTGATGGAGAAGGAAGAATCCACGGATCCTCAAAGTAAGTCGTGCGAAATGACGAAACGTGAAAAATATCAGCCTTGTGGTGATTCGATATAAACTTGACATCGTCATGAGGAGGTGGGTAATCGAAGGTACCCATCAAGGATGGGCACAAACCAACTCCTACATTAACGACACCGGGTTGAGGATTATCTATCATGGGAACCGTGGATGCCCCCAAAGCTAGGTCAGGTCTAGAGAAGGACAATTGATCTATGGTCACTATCTGACCTTCATGTGGAAACAATAAGACTCGAAAAACTGTAGCAACCACATCTTGCATAGCATAAGTCCAACTCTGACCTAACAAGAGATTATAGTCGAGGGGGGCATCGACTACCTCTACTTCAACGCACACAGTCTTTCCTCCTAACTGCACAGGGAAAGAAGGAACAATGCCACGTGGTCGGAAAGAACGACCGTCGAACGCAGTGAGGAGAGTAGGTGATGGAGACAAAGTGGGTTGACCAATGGCCTTCCAACATGCTAACGACATAACGCAAGTTGAAGCATCCTCGTCGACCACCGTGCGGAAGATATTCCGTGTAAAATTTTTCGTGGGATGAGCTACTACTATCTGAAATGTGACGTGATAAGGCAGACGAGGTTTTAAGTCGGTCGTATCTAGCATGATGGTACCCGGGTTACAAGTCTCAGTAGAGCCTAAAGCAGTCAACAAGGATTTCCTCTGAGAAGGAAAGCTTTGGAGGACTTCCAAAGAGGACATCGCACAAGGGGTTTGTGATAAATCTTCCACCACAGAGTAATTCTGGGCGGCCCTTGCGTTTGGGTTGTGAGAAGCTTTCTTAAATGCACCCTTTGGAATGTGTGTCATTGTTTCACCCAACGTCTTCTTGATCTGTAGAGGAAGAGATGGGATCTTAGCTTCTTTACCCTTCGCAGAGGTGCTTGGTTTACTATAGTCGTGTGCTCTAGTCATTATGAAAGAATCACCCCTAACCATATATATGTTCGCGGATGAGGAATTGTTTGGGGGAGGGTGGGTTTCTTGGCTGCCCCCTTCGGCACTTGTAGAGGCTTGAGTTAAATTTTTCCCATGCTGAAAGGGGTTAGTCAACACGGTTTGCTGTTGCTGTGTGACAAACTTCTGGGCCTCTGCCCAGCATTATCAGTGGGTTTTTTCTCCCCCTTACCCTTCTTACATTGTTTTTTCTTCCCTTCAGGCTGCTGGGTGGCCTTTGGGTTAGTCGTCTGCACGGAGTGTACTTTCGACGTTTGGGTAGGAGGAGCAACCAAAGCAGTAGTCTGGCTGGCCGCTGAGTGTTGTATAGATAACTGTTGCAATTTCTTTAACAATTTCTCAGTGGGCTTGGTTTGTGCTGACCTAACCATACCATCGGCATGTGGTCCAGCTCTCTGTCTAGTTTTATCCAGTATCGATCGTGGTGCATCCGACAGGATGTTGTACAATAAACCAGACTGAGAATAGATAAGCTCAAACTATTGAGCCCTCATGATGGCATCTTCTTCGGAGAAAACTCCTGAAGTCACGATGTCTTTGGATAATTGTGGGACTAAAGACTTAAGGAACCACTCAAGCAGGAATGCTGGTGGGACTGGTACTTTGATTAGACTCTTTCGGCATCTCCATTCTCAGATATGATCAGAGATATGGTCCGCTGTCGTCTGTTCGAAATTGGCAAGAAGCTCTGTGCCAGCGTCGTATCTCACAGGTAACTGGAAATGGTTAAGGAAGGCCATCGCCAGTTCACCAAAAGAAGAGTATCTTGAGCGATCAAGCTCGATGTACCATTTCGCGGCACTCCCGATAAGAGTGCGTTGGAACAATCGCAACTGGACGGAGTCATCTTTCAATGAGTTAGATGAACACCAAAGATAGAAAGTAGTCACGTGATCCCCTGGATCTTCGTTAGGTTTGGCCTCGAACTTTGGAATATCCGAAGGAAACTTTGTTGGCATAGGAGGCCAACGTGGATTGTGACAAATTGGATCATTTAACAACCTTGTCAAATCTGGCAAGTGTAACGTCGCCAGGAATGGTAGTTTGGGTTGCTGTTGATAGCTTGGAAAAAAGGGTCCTGGAGTTTGACTGGCATCAGGTTGCCAGGAAAAGTTTGGCTACTAGCCCGGATTCTGGTAGAAACCATGGCCCTGAACAACGTAAGGATTTTGCATATGAGGAGACATCATTGGCTGATTCCCCATAAAGGACATAGGATATTGGGCATTCATCATGTTTGACGGACTTTGGGAAGGATTACCCCATGATGGTCCTGATGGGAGAGGCATAGTAGTTTGTCCGGGGTTCCATTGACTATGGAAAGAATTACCCCAGAACGACATTCCGGAGGAGGGAACGGATTCTTGTCCTGAGTTCCAAGGTCCTGTGATATGTGCCCCCGACGCAGGAATAGTACCCTGCGTCAGAGTAGACTGTCCAAAAATGGGAGTGCCCCCGGATGGGAAAGCGGTGGATGCAAAAGTGTTGTTACCAAACGTCCCATTCCAAACAAACGGTGATGACCCTACCAGCATAGTTTGCGCAAGTGTGCCTTGACTCCCGGATCTAAATGAACTAGTGTGTGCAGGCTGCCCGGCGGACTGCTGATGCAGACCACCAAGCGAAGGGGACGAAGGAGAGATATGACCTCTAGTGTAAGGAAAAGCCTTAAAAGGGACAGGAATGCCCCCAAGTGGACCTTGCAAAGGAGCGTTAGAGCTCCCTTCCCCCAGACCCAAAGTCTGTAAAGTGGAGTAAGTGAGTGTAGGACTGGTACCCGAACTAGGCATACCGTATGAAAACGGAGGGCCTGTCGCACTAGGTGTGAAGGTCGCTGTGGCCGCCGCGATAGATGGGATCGGTCCACTGTGCGACGTAGTTTCAGCCGAGACCGTAGTGACTCGGATCGATGACAGAAAGTTAGGAGAAGCTTCTCCTGTGGTAGCAACGGTGGTGGGAATGGAATAATTCCCAGAGGAAGTAACAACATTTGGTTCCGTAACTGTGTGAGGCACTGACAGGCGTTCGTAAAATTGGATTGGTACAATGACCGATGGCCAAGTATCAGTGGTTGGGGTTTCAACCGAGCCAAGATTGGTGATTGATTCCTCCGGGAGTTGTTCAGGCACAATGGTTTGTAACCCGATTTCTTCGAAAGACCTTTGTTGGTCTAGCTTCCGCCTCAATGGTGGCGGGGGTGGCTCCAGTATAACTGGCGGCAGGCCCAAGAGCCTTCGTGACC
>ML784596.1:682339-697071 GCA_009831015.1 Picea engelmannii
AGGAGGGGTAGGGGTACTATTCAAAGAGGAAAAATCATAGCAAAGGAACTCTGCCAAATTGCCAAGCCAGTTTTGTCCCAACCCTTTAGCTTTGCCTCAAGCTTTAGGAGAAACTCAAGAAGCAGCAGTTGGAGGACAAAAAAGAAGAGAAAGAGCCCAGGATCAGGATCGTGGAACGGTGACCGGCCTCAAAAATCATTGTAAGTTGGTTCATATTGAAGTTAATGAAAAATATACTTTTCCCGTCCCGAATACATGAGTCTTGTCTATGTTATTTGATTTGTGTTTTATCTCTAACCCTATAATAGATCAGTAGCATGCATGCATAGTCTTGTCTTGATTGCAGGGAAGCTTTTGGAAGGAGCAGTAGCATCAAAGGGATAAGAAGCTCAATGGAGGATCTACTTCAACCGTCGGAAAAAGGTTGGTTTATTCTTCTCTTGTGTGCATGTGAAAAAAAAAGGGGTTTCAGATTCGGGTAGAAGGTTAAAAGTTAAGTCTTGAGGGTCATGATCTGCGTATAAGTTTAGAGCCCTAGCTTATTAGTCCGTAGGGTAGAATACCCCACAACAGTGATCATACATTATTAATGCAATAAAGGAATATCATTTGCTGGGGTTTTTATCCCTGTACAGGGTTTCCCAGGGTATATGTGTTGTTGATGTGCATGCTTACTTATCTACATAGTTGTTTCTATTCGATTATGATTTGGTATTGTTGAAGTGTATTAAGATGGAATCAAAGTGTTGAATAAAACAAAAGAATTAATCCGCATAAGAAATCAAGCTCATAATTTAACAACCGTCAGTCCCATGCATCGTCAGGTATATAGGGAGTCCCCTATGTCTCCTAAAACTAGCTATAGAACAACCTATCAACTGCTTGACTTCTATAGTGGCACTAAGAACAACACTCGATAAGACTACTCTCTAGTACCTGGGTAATTGGGTAGTACAACCAAGGGTATGATCTAGTCTCCTTAATTGGTGCCTTAAGATATTGGTTCGATTATTGTTCGATCTCTCACATATATCAGAGAGCTATACCACAGGGCAAACCCTTGTCTGTAGGAACCTTGAAACCCTAACAATGGGGAAATGGACAAAACAAAACAACAATAAAGAACTTTTGTCGCGCAACCCTGCCTCTTACATCATGGTTGAAAAATTCTTAAATTATTTTCGTTGTTAACAATTTGGGCATTCCATCGTTGTGGTATTCTTTAGGCCAAAGTATAACTTTGTAGCAGTTAAAAAAATGAGTATAGTGGTTTCTCCAACACCCTTATTCGGTACCTATCCCATTGGATTTCTCTCTTTGCCATGATCGCCATGGTACTTAGCACTTGTAATCCTTTTTCTCCATGGACCCATACACCCTTCCCAACACCCTTATTTTCCACCTATCCCATTGGCTTCCTCTCTTCGCTTCTTCTACCATGATACCCCTCATTTGCAACCATTTTTCTGTGTGGACCCACCTGCCCATTCTTGCCTCTTCACAAATGGCTCTCACTGGAAATCAAGAAATCATTGCCTTGATCGTCGACAACAACCAACACAAGGAGGAAATTAACCGCATACTACCAACCTTGGCTCGGTCAATTCCTCTGTTGATACCCTCAAGGAGCAATATAGCTCCCTGACAATCAAGAAATCATTGCCTTGATTGTTGACAACACCCAACACAAGGAGGACATTAACCGCATACTACCAACCTTGGCTCCCTCAATTCCTCTGTTGAGGCCCTTAAGGACCAATATAGCTACCTCAAGGACCAATATGCCACCATCAACAACACACTTGAAAAATTGATGAGTTGATCCATGAACCCTACCTCCTATAAACAACCTTCCTATCATGAAGACGCTGACTCTTCCCATTTCCAGGCCACTCTTTCCAATCATCTTCATCTCAAAATGCATCTTCCCAGAATTGAGGTGAACAAATTTGATGGCTTGGATCCCATAGGTTAGGTCACTCAAATGGAACATTACTTCTCCTTGCATGACATTACTGATGATTTGGCCAAACTTCGTTACGGTGTCCTCTATTTGGATTTTGAAAACTGACAATGGTGGAAATTGCTAGCAATGGGGGGTCGAAGGTCTGGTAGCAATTGTAAGAACCGTCTTAGAGTTAAATATGGATCCATGGGTTCATGTGGTATATGCATGATTTGATGTGCTCATGTTGACAATTATTATTAGTTATTTTTCTCTTTTGCAGGTTATGCTCCTGCAAAATAGTTTCAACCACTTCTCTCAAAATTTTAAAAGAGATTTACACATAACTCTATGGATATTTGATTAACAGTTGTGAGGTATGCTAAAGACTATATTTTTTTCAAATCCATTTAGGCATGAATCATTCGGCATAATTATTTCTCTTAGTGATTGATTGTCGGATTCAATGAGACTATTTGGAAGGTAGTTATTGGAAGCAATTCATGGTGTAGCAAATTATTCCCTAAATTCAATTCCCTTTGAGGCTGCCAGTTTTAGAAAGAGTTAAATGTTGGATTGTTGTGGAGATGCTTGCTAAGACCATGGAAATAACATAAATGTTAAAGAAAACATGGGTAATGTATACACATTTTTTTTGTGAGAAGAATATCACTGATATCCATTTATCAATATATTGTAAGTAGCATTATGAGGGACCAAGTTGTTGGAAGATTGGTTGTTGTCATTGATGTCAACCTTAGTCATTGGTTTTGGACCACATGATTGATGAAGGTAATTGGACATGAAGGACAGTGCACATGAAGACACAACACCCATGGATGGATAATATACATCATGTTGTTTCCGATGGTAGGTGGAACGTCATGTGGATCCTAATGGTTGAGGAGAAATGAATTTTTGAAGATGACAAAGTGAATTGAAGAAGGAAGTACATGTCGGCCCTGAAGATAATTAAAGAAAATAATTACAAAATAAGAAAGTGTGATGCAGACCCCCTACCTTGGTAGGGTCCACTGACCTCCCGGTCATTGGATCGTTCAATCTTTATTAGCTGGGGTAGCTCTTCGATTCCCTGCTAGAATCCCACGAACAAATCCACAGGTCCTTTTGTGAAAATTCGTGTGCACGACTAAGCACCAAGCACGAGCCTCACCTCCACACGACCACGGGCTGTAATCGCACGTCTACACAAAAGGAGTTTCGAGACTTCGCATATCGGGACTTTACATGTGAGACAAATCCGATCCTCACAATTTTTGAAATCCCGACAGGGGCCTAGCACTTGCTAGCTCCTCTCTTTGCTCTCGTCCACGTGACCATTCACCATGACCATAGACTTAACCAAAAGGTGCGTCGCGTTTCATGATTTCGGGACTTCTATGTATGAGCCAACCCTGACTCTCCGATTCCAAAACTCTAAAAGGGCTTAACGAATGTTAGATCCTTTCCTTATCTCCACTCATGTGACCATTCACCCCACCCTGGGGCCTATCCTTTGAGCGTGTCGGGATTTCGCGTATTAGGAACTTTCGATGCAATTCACCTCTGTTCTTTCGAATCCTGAAATGCTGATATTTTGGAGCGCTAGATCAACAATCACACTCTCTTGCGATCTGATGACTTAGATCAATTCCTCCTTGTATCGGGATTTCACATTTCATGAAGTCGAAAGACATTTTACCTTAGGTATTTCGATCTCTGAAATCCCAAAATTCTCCATGGACAACCAACGGTCTAGGTCTCTCCTTGATCAATGGCTGGGATCTTTTCGCGAGTTCACGTTTCACGAGTTTTCACTAATTTTCCCTTTGACTTCTTCAAGTCACGAGTCAACAAAATGATGATCACTCGCCACGTGTCCCTTCCGATGGACAGTTAAGATCGCTACAAATATTTACCTTGAAAATCCTCCGACGTACGTAGATCTCGACCACATGTCCTCTGATGACAGACGGTCCCGTTGATGTTGGAACTTAGGACTTTGCAAAGTCCACTTTCTTGTACATTGTCGAAGGGTTTAACCCTTATGCACCTTCCTCCAGATCCAACAACTGTTGGTCCACATGCTCAATTTTGATGGCCTAGATCTGTTCTCGTCAGTGCGTTCCTCCTGTGTGTTTGGACATGAGATTCAATTCTTCATATCTCCTCCTCTACAACTGATCTAATGGCTGTCAACGCTCCTCCTCCCGAGCTTTCAATTCCTCCCTCACTTGAAAGATTTCCAACGTTTCAAAGGCTACGACCTTTTATTCTTCTGCTGTGTGCCCAATGTCTTGAGTCTCACTTGCATTCTAAAGACGTTGTCTCTCCTGAGCTTGTGGACTTGGAATAATTCCACTCCTGCACAGTCCTTGTGCTATCTCTTCTGAGCTTTCAAATCACTCGATCTCTAAGGGACTCAATTCTTCTGTGTCTTCCCAAAAGACTTCTAGTGCCCTCCTGACACATTGTGCGCTCGACCTCCTGAGCTTTCAAGCTTGAATCAAGTTCTCTCCTCCGCACACTCGTTATGCTTGACCAACCTTCAACTGGTTGTCTTTCAACACTTCATCCAAGTATTGGCTTGGTGCAATCCTTGCACAGGTATTTTTCTAGAGTGTTCAACGACTCTGTCTCCTTCTTGAGATTCAACTGTTCGGACCTCAAAGGTCTCTATCCCTTCTGTCCCTCGAAAGATGCAAGTGCCCTCTTGGAAACTTCCGCTCAACCACTCCTTGCTGAGCTTGCAAAGTATTTAGTAACTCTGTGAGTGTCTTCTCCTTGACACTTCTCTTCTCCCTGAACTTGAAACAATGTTCCTTGGTGCACTCCTTGCACTCGCTCGATGTCCACTAGGCAGAGCTCTACAAAACCTTCAGTAGTTCCATCTCTTTGTGCCTTCTCTAAACAGTCTTACCTCCAAGGTGTTCAACAACCTTGAGGCTTCTCTTTGAATTTGCGATCACTCTGTTGCACCTTCTTGGCATGTTCTTTCCTGACTCCGTAGAGTTTAGATTTGCACTCCTTGCGCTGGCTATAGAAATTCCAATGTTTTGTTGTGCACTCCTTGCACAACCTAAAGAACTTAGAATGATACAACAAACTCAAACAAATATAGAGAAACCTATCTTCCTACTGTAAATGAAACTTATCATACATCTACAACATTCATTCATGAAATACATAAACACATGAGCAACCATATGCAGGAAAAACTATTTTTTTATTATCTCTGTGTGTCTATACAGATGTTTACATAAAAACTTGATTGCAATAGAGTCCCAGTTCTCTTAAGCTCTCTCTCAGAACTATTCTAAATCCTAAGTCTCCCAAGACTCTCTCTCCCTGAGATCTCTCTCTCAAGTCTCCTAAGAATCTCTCTCCCTGAGATCTCTCTCTCAAGTCTCCTGAGTCTCCTAATTACAAAGCGAGGGCTCTATGAGCTTATCCTCACCACCGCCTTAGTTCTATCACTATCTTAGTTACAACACCATACTTATACGACTACATTACATAAATGAATGTCCAGACCTGACTACGATCTGGACCTGCTATAGGCGACCATTTAAGGTAACCCTAACCACTACCTGTACAAAGTCATGGCTTGGCATTTATTAGCCTTACAACATGCTAATCCATATAGGATTATATTCAAAATTTTAAAAAAATAGGAGGGTCAGTACCTCTCCCTTTCTCCATTGCGGGTCTGCATATTGGCGTGCTAGCGCATTTGCTGAGGTGGAGTGATGCTCCTGCATCATACTCCCCTTCTAGGAAAAACATGAGCTCCTCTTCTCCAGTGTTGAAATCCACCTGGATCCCAAACTCTTTTCCGGAGTTGTCTTCTTGCTCCTCTCTAGCTATGATGTTGTTGTTGCTGCTACTTCTTCTTCTCCTTCTTCCCTGCTTCTACGGCAAGTTCTCCCCTGTTCAACTTCCCTTTGCTGACTGCTTCTTGCACTGACCTCAACATCAACCTTTGCATTTCCTCTATCACTCTATCCAACTGCTCCAGTGGCTGGCTCTTCTTATGCAGTCTTTTCGACTGCAACTCTTCCTTATCAGTGGGTAGATCATCTTGATCCCCCATATCGTTTTCTTCTTATTTTGTGGCCTTATCTTGCCACCCTGCAACAAAATTCAGTTATGAAGTCTCCTCTTAACTGACCTGCTTCTCAGTATCCTCCACTGACATGTTGGCTTTTTCTGTTAGCTCCTCTTGCGTTGGTTCAAGTCCAACTTCTTCCAGCTTCTCCTCTCACTGGTATGCTCCTCCATCTTCCTCCAATATGATCTGATGGATGCACTGGATTTGCACCATTACCCTTCTCTCTAGGGCTTCCAATTCTACATACAGATCAACAAGGTCTATGCTGTATGTTTCTCTTTCTACTACAGGCTCCAGTGCTGCAGTCATCTCTGTTTTAGCTTCCTGGCTGAAAATTTTGAGCCATTCTTCTAAATGCTCTTCTCCTTCTGCTGGGGTAGACATCAGTGTCTGATCCATTTCTTCCTCTCCTCCTTGGGAATATTCTTATATCTTCTCCTTCATCATAATAGTCATCGCTGGTTGTCCTTCTTCACACGCTCTGGCCTCAACTGAGCTATCTGGTAGGAATATCCAAACTCCCCCAATGATCAGAATGCTTCTCTGATCCTCCTCCTGGATGGTGAGAGTATTCAACTTCTCATCATGTTCATTCACATGGTCTGCAAACCCACATGAATCTTTATCCATCAGTACTTCTTTCTAACCTGAACTCACTTCTTAGCTCCTGAGACTTTCAGATAGTCTCATTTCTTTCCCCTTGCCCACCTGGCAATTTGGGATTTCTGTTCTGCTCACCTGGCAGTTTGTGAGATCAACCGATCCCATATCATTTCCCTCCTGTCAATTTGAAATTTCTACACTGCTCCTCTGGCAGCATATGAGACCTTCCAATGATCTCTTTCCATTTCTCACCTGGCAACTTGAATGTCCATTTCTTCCCACCTGGCAGTTTATGAAATCCTTTGCTAATATCATATCATTGCCCACTTGGAAATATGAATTTCCATTTCTATCCTCCTGACAGTCTATGATATCTTCCAACGATCTCATTTCATTGCCCACCTAGCAATATGAAAATCCATCTCTGCTCTCCTGGCAATTATGAAACCTGAAACCGATCTCCCTTCCTCATCACTGAGGGTTTCTCCAACTTATGGCTCACAAATGAAAACTAACTCCGTGTCACTGAAGTTTTCAGCATACCTCAGCCACTTCCTCAACTCTTGTTGTTGTTTCCTGGCCAACAACTTTTGAACAGGCCATTTGGCTTTCCTGTTCAGAGACCATTCGTACCTCCAACATACCTTTTCCTCCTGCTGCATCTTCAATGCCATATGTTCCATTCTTGCTCTTATTTCAAAGAGATCCTTGTCAAATTTTGCTTTACTCTTCTGCTGGTGGTCTCTTCTTCGACAACGCTCATGGCCTTCAGTAGCCATCCTTCTCTGTCTTCATCCCTCATGTCTATCTACCATTTGCTGCACACCTTGCAACCATATTTACAGAGCATCAATACAATGTCTTCCTTCACCTGCTATCCACAAGTGAACTTCATCTTATAATACCATTTGATGTAGTCAGACCGTTTTCCCTATCTCCTTAGCCTGAAATCTACAGACGAAAATAAACTCTGATACCACTTGATGGTGTGTATCAGAGTATTCTCTTTATCTACTCTTTGCTATAGAACTTTAAAATCTGTGCTCTGATACCACTTGATGGTATCAGACTATATCCTTTCACCATCCTTCTTTTGTCTGCGGTTTGCAAACAAAAACTAAGCTCTGATACCACTTGATGTAGACCCCCTACCTAGACAAGGTCCGCTGACCTCCCAGTCACTAGATCGTTCAATATTTACGAGTTGGAGTAACTTTTCAATTCCCTACTTGAATTCCATGAACAAATCCACAAGTCCTTTTGTGAAACTTGGCCTGCGCGACTAAGAACCAAGCGCAAGCCTCACCTCCACATGATCACTGGCTGTGACCGCACACCTATAGAAAAGGCGTTTCAGGACTTTACATGTGAGCCAAACCCAATCCTCACAATTTACGAAATCCCGACAGGGGCCTAGAACTTGCTAGCTCCTCTCTTAGATCTCGTCCATGTGACCATTCACCATGACCACAGACTTAACCAAAAGGTGTGTCGCGTTTCACGATTTTAGGACTTCTATGTATGAGCCAACCCTGACTCCCCGACTCCCGAAACTCCGAAAATGGATTAACGAATGTTAGATCTTTTCTTTATCTCCGCTCATGTGACCATTCACCCTGCCCTGGGGCCTATCCTTTGAGCATGTCGGGATTTTTCATATCGGGAAATTTAGATGAGATTCAACTCCATTCTCCCGACTCCTGAAATGTTGATATTTCAAAGCACCAGATCAACAGTCACACTCTCTCACGATCTGACGATTCAGATCTATTCCTCCTTGTATCGGGACTTCGCATTTTGTGATGTCGAAAGACCTTTTACCTTAGGTATTCCGATCTCTGAAATCACAAAATTATCCATGGAAAACCAATGGTCCAGATCTCTCCTTGATCAACGACTTGGATCTTTTCACGAGTTTTCACAAAATTTCCCTTTGACTTCTTCAAGTCACAAGTCAGCGAAATGTTGATCGCTTGCCACGCGTCCCTTCTGATGGATGGTTGGGATCGCTACAACTCTTTCCCTTGCAAATCCTCCGATGTATGTGGTTCTCGACCACATTTCCTCTGATGGTGGATGATCCCGATGATGTAATAACTTAGGACTTCTCAAATTCCACGTTCCTGTACACTGTCGAAGGGTTTAACCCTCATGCACCTTCCTCCGGATCCAACAACTGTTGGTCCACGTGCTCAAATCTAACGGCCCATATCTGTTCTCCTCTGCACGTTCCTCCTGTGTGTCTAGACGTGAGATTTAACTCTCCAGATATCCTCCTCTGTAGTTGATATAATGGCTACCGACGCTCCTCCTCCTGAGCTTTCAATTCCTCCCCCACTTGGAAGATTTCCAACATTTCAAAGGCTATGACCTTTTATTCTTCTGTTGTGAGCCCGATGTATTGAGTCTCACCTATGTTCTAAATACATTGTCTCTCCTTAACTTGTGAACTTGGAATAAGTCCACTCCTTCACAGTCCTTGTGCTATCTCTTCTGACCTTTCAACTCACTCAATCTCTAAGGGACTCGACTCTTCTTCTTATTCCCAAAATACTTCTGGTGCCCTCTTGGCATGTTCTGCGCTCAACCTCCTGAGATTTCAAACTTGAAACAAGTTCTCTCCTCTGCACACTCCTTATGCTTGACCTACCTTCAATTGGATGTCTTTCAACACTTCGTCTGAGTATTGGCCTGGTGCAATCCTTGCACAGGTCTTCCTCCAGAATGTTCAACAAATCTGTCTCCTTCTTTAGCTTCAACTATTCGGACCTCAAAGGTCTCTGTCCCTTCTATCCTTCGAAGAGATGCAAGTTTCCTCTTGGCAACTTCCGCTCAACCACTCCTTTCTAAGCTTGCAGAGTATTCAGTAACTCTGTGAGTGTGTTCTCCTTGACACTTCTCTTCTCCCTGAACTCAAAACAAAGTTCCTTGGTGCACTCCTTGTACTCACTCGATGTCCACTAGGAAGAGCTCTACAAAACCTTCAGTAGTTCTATCTCTCTGTACCTTCTCTACACAATCTTACCTCCAAGGTGTTCAACAACCTTGAGGCTCCTCTTTGAATTTGCGATCACTCTAGTGCGCCCTCCTGGCACGTTCTTTCCTGACTCCACAGAGTTCAGATGAGAACTCCTTGTGCTAGCTACAAAACTTCCAATGTTCTGTTGTGCACTCCTTGCACAGCCTAAAGAACTCAGAATGATACAGCAAACTCAAAAAAATATAGAGAAACCTATCTTCCTACTGTAAATGAAACTTATCATACATATACAACATTCATTCATGAAATACATAAACACATGAGCAACCATATGTAGGAAAAACTTCTTTTCTATTATATTTGTGTTCCTATACAAATGTTTACATAAAAACTGGACTGCAATAGAGTCTCAGTTCTCTCAAGCTCTCTCTCAGAACTATTCTAACTTCTAAGCCTCCTAAGACTCTCTCTCCCTGAGATTTCTTTATTAAGTCTCCTAAGTCTCCTAAGACTCTCTCTCCCTGAGATATCTCTCTCAAGTCTCCTAATTATCCTAATTACAAAGCGATGGCTCTACGAGCTTATCCTCACCACCACCTTAGTGCTATCACTATCTTATTTATGGCACCATACTTTTACGACTACATTCCATAAATGAATGTCCAGACCTGACTACCATATGGACCTGCTACAGACGACCATTTAAGGTAACCCTAACTACTACCTGTACAAAGGCATGGCCTGGCATTTATCATCCTTACATCACGCTAATTCTTATAGGATTATTTTCAAAATTTTTAAAAAATGGGAGGGTCGGTGCCTCTCCCTTTCTCCATTGCACGTCTGCATATTGGCATGCTGGCACATTTGCTGAGGTGGAGCGATTCTCCCACGTCAAAGTGTCAGGCCAGCCCTAATGTTAAAATGAAGTGACATAAATGGTATAGATACATATCATTATACATTCATTATACACACAAGTCTAATTTCAGAGGAAATCAGAAGAAAAGAACACATAATTTCAAGGGAGGATGAAGTCTTTTGGTGATGTGTTCTAAGGTATGTTATTTACAAGTCATCTTAACATTTTCACTATAAATGTTTTTCTAGAACGATTAATATGGTGAAATTTATATGGTATGGAGAAGACATATCTAGATACCTGTGGTAAAAAATTCAACTCTTTATTCGCTATAATTTTGGAAGATAGAGTTTTTTACTAGTCCTGAAGCTAGTCAATAAACATGTGTTCCGTGCAAAAAAGTAACAACTTATTCATAGAGAATCCAAATTAAGTGATACCAATTTCATTGGAAAGAGTACGAGCTATTTTTTCTTGTGTGCGAGTTTCAGAATCAGATGTTAAATATTGAGGGCGGGGCATTCTATACAAGTTCGCTCCCCTGAATAAACCATAATTGAATAAGATCTACCATTCTCTCTATAACTTCTTTTTGGGGAGGATTCAAGGAGTAAAACTTGGAGGAGTTTAAGAGAATACATGGAGTAATATTATCTATAGGATCAAAGTATTCCAATAATTAAAGAATTGCATAAGTTGAAGAAGTCTCAGGAAACATTATCAGGTTCTATGTGATGGTTGGTTGATGGTGATGATTTAATGTAAAGTTTTATTATCTCTCATATATTCTTGGGTGGAAGGAAGGGGCAAGGATGGAGAGGTCAACCCTCTCTTGATATTGGAATATTGTATCTTCCTCTTGGAGGTTTATCCCTCCCTTTATATTTGGAAGTTGTAGCTACCTTTGGAAGTCATTACTTCCCTTGAACAATAACTATTGATTATTTCTCATATATTGTGCATGGTGTATTGTGGTGTATTGGTGTAACTCTTATACTATTGTTCATTTCCCATTGGATATAATTGAATGGTTTAAGTATAAGTTGAAAAGGTTTTGAAATTGTACTTGATTTGATTCATCCCCCTCTCAGTATCAACACAAGCCTTTTCCAACATTTCTTTCATAAGCTTCCTTGCTTCCACAACTTTTCCTTCTTTACAATGTCCATTCATAAGAACACCATATGTGAGGACGTCAAGAACTAAACCATTTTTAAAGATAGCATTCAAGAAGTTGAATGCCTCACACAACTAAGTTTATGGCCTACAACTTGCTATAAGGTATACTATTTGGCTATGCTTTGATATATTGAAATCCTTCTAGCCACACTTTATCCCTAACATTCTTATGTACATTTTCTAGAACATTTCCCTATGAGTATCAGTAAGTTGTCACCAACTGTTCATTGTTAATGGATCTGGGTAGTACTGGTAAATTAATCATATTCAAACTTGAATGGAAAACCTCCTTCATTCTAGAAAGTATGCCTTAATGTAGATCACCTAATCAACTTTGCAAGAAAATATATGACACTGATAGTGATGGGAGGACTTTAACAAATATGTGTAGTGACTTCATCTAATCAATTTACAAGAACAATGATGTTGTGGAAATACTAATGGAATCCTATTCATGTTGATATGATCATGGGAACTTTCCAAATAAGGTTAACATAACCCAATAATACGATTGCAGGTTTGAGGGTTAACACTACCCATCCTCGGTATCTATGATGGATGAGATAGTTTGAACTAGTATCTGATGCTTTGAGGGTTAAGGGGACTTGCTATGTGCATTAAGTAGTTTTAGTGACTTAATACCTTTCTAGAAAATACCATAGTCTAGAAACACTTCAAGGAAGGAAGAGGGAAAGGAAGAGATTCCTAGATTGTCGTTTTGAGATGTGAAAATTTGGTATAATTTATAGGTTGTTCAAGGAGTGTCTTTAATTAGTTAAAACTTAACTAGCTAATCATTGAATATGTTAAATTTCTAGTTGTTTATGGTTAGGTCTTGGTTTCTTTACAATAATATCATTTTGCGTTGAGGCTTTCTGAAGACATTTTAAAGGAACACCAAGTTTTTAACTCTTTATCTGCACTTGATTGTATTGCTCTTTTTTTAATAGAATGTAAGTCTGGAGATTGTCAAACTTATAAAGGAAAACAATTCATTGTTACTTAGTGAGTAGTAAATGAAATTGGTTAGAATCTTTTGTATTTTATCCTTTTTATTCTTTTATTTTGTTTACTGAAATAATGTTTACGGGCTAGGTGTTATCATTGAAATTTCGTCCGCACATGGTTACAAGAACTCAACATTGTCAAACAGTGATGAAGTCATTCATGAACCTGAATTAATACCACAACATTCAAAAAGGTAAAAACAAAACTATACAAAGTAGTGAAAAATTGAAGAGCGCTTTGCAGACATTGGGTGCGCGCGCGCATGCGCGGAACATGAACGTAGAAATCGCGCACAGGCACACGATGCGCGACTGTTAGCGCAAAAAGCCGCGCACCTGCTAAATGACGCATTTATGGAAGTGGTCGGCCTCCCAACCACTTATGGTTCAGCTCCCAAGCCGATTTGACCCTCAAATCTGGGTTGGATCCAACTGGTGGGCTGGTCAAAGACCTAATAATGCCCTAAATGGTCTCTTTTCACACTACAAAGTAGTTAAACAATAACCCAAAGCAATGCTATAAAAATCCATGAATGCACCTCATTTTCTCAAGGAATTCAAAGTAATGTTATGCTGCCTATATTGTTTTTAGGACTCCATCCTTGACACAAACATATTGGCACCATTACATTGGACAATCCACCTCACCATTGAGTGGATTTGTAAAGATTTCTTTCATCACCATTTTCATTTTCTTTGTTGTAAGAAGAGCTAGCTAGTGAGGGTCTAAGAGCCTTCCCTTGGAGGAAGAAGGGACTCATAGTCCCCTTTCTTCTTGGTGCTTTGTTTTTATCAATAGATCAGCCTCAAACATTGGTGACATGGGTCTTTTGGTTCTTTTTGTTTCTATGTCCATATGCTCATGATTTTAATTGTTATTGCATCTATTAGTTTAATTCTTAATTATAGTTTTTGTTTTCTTTCCCTAACTCTTTTCTCTACAGCTGTCCTGCTCAGCAGACCCAACTGAGCTTGCAAGTACCTCTTATTTGCTCACCAAGGTGACGAAAGATGCGCAACAGATTGACGACTCCACTGGGGAAAGGTATCAATTTCCTACCTCATTTGGGTTTATTTTTCTCTTATTTTAGTTTGTTTAACTTGTAGGTGCACTAACCGGCCTAAGCCGACCTGCCAACCAGCCAATTCCAAGTTGAATTGAGAGAAATCCATTCGGATTTTTTGTTCTCGGCCGTGCGCCACATATGCATGGGTTTTTCAGCCCACAGACGTGCATCGTGTGCCCATACGCTTGATTCATGGTTTTTTTCTGCGCACGTGCGCTTTTTAACTTGTCTCTGCTCGCGCGCATGCACTCTGTGCACCTCTGTCTTCACTAGGACCCGCACATCTGTGCAAAATTTCACATTGTAAAGTTGTTGAGATGTGGGGAAGGCCATTTTACTTCTTAGAAATGATGTCAAGCATGTTTTAAAGCTGCATCACACTTAATCCCCTCATCATATAAAGGGGTTAGTCAAACACACATAGGCACTTAGGAGGATAAAATCAATTTCCCTTCTTTTCTTTTTGCTACATGGATGGCTTGTTTTGACTTACAATATAAGTTGGAAATCATTTTTAATCACATTTAACTTACATTGGGACTAGAAGTTGAATTACAATCGCTTAGTATGCTCTTCTCTCGCGCCTCCAAGTGACCTTGAGAATCTGAAAAAGGTTGTGAAACAAGTTCATCTCCCTTAAAAGAACATTAAAACCTTTTAGGAGAGGACACAAACCCTTCTTGGGACTCCTCTTAGTTTTCTTTTTTTCAAACACATCTTAATATTGTAACGGGCCCATACATGCCCACATGCTACAAAGATAAGATAGTGTTTGAATTTTTTCTTTCTTAGATCAAAACACTAGGGAAGTTTAAAGATTTTGTAACGGGCCCACACATGCCCACATGTTCAATCTAGGATAGTTTCAAAGTTTTTCTTAGATTACATCACAATAGGGAGTTAAAGGGATAGTAATGGACCCACATGTCCACATGCTAGCTTCCTAGGGACTTTTGAATTACGCAAGGTTGTACCAAA
>ML784597.1:0-27088 GCA_009831015.1 Picea engelmannii
CAGAATATGGAAGTATCCTACATTTCGGAATTTGCTCTCTTCTTATTTTATTTTTTTGTATATGACTTGCAAATTGGAGTTGTTTTTTCAATTGATGCCTCGTAGAATTTTGATCACTATCTCAGAGTCTCCTAACACAATGACGCTCTGCGATTTATTTTCAGGAATCAAAGATAATCCTTTGAATTCCATTGATATTTCTTCTTGATTTTTGGTTTTACGTCCTAATCCCAATGAGAATCAATGTTCTTTTTGTCCTTTGGGGTCAAAGATGACCACCCCCCCCGGCACCTACCACCCCTGGATTCCCTTCTTATGTTCCATTAAAGAATAAGATAGTTTTTTCTTTCTTTTTCCTCCAATGAGTCAATTCTTGCTCTAATAGTCTCAATTACCAAGATTGGGTGTGCCTGGAGGTTGGAAGAGTAGGAGGGAGATGGAAGAATATTGAGCTAAGGATGTTGTTGACCCAATATTTTTCTAGTTGATCCATATTGATAAGGGAGTCTGTGTTTCTGTATTTGGAGCAAATTACATCAAAGAGAAGACTACAGGCCAAAGAGATAACTCTCAGTGGTGTGGATTGTTTTTCACATAAGATTAATTTATTTCTCGCCAACCACATTTCCTAATAGATGAATTTTGGTATTGCTTTCCATACTCAAGTGAAGAGAGGATTTTGTTTGATACCATCATCATATATGTGCTTCCATTGGAGGAACAATTCTTGCCAATTGTTGGGTGGGAGATAACAATGTGAAAAGTTTAGATATAATTGTGCTCGGACTTGTTTAGAAAAGTTACATTAAAAAAACATATGGTGGATGGTTTCTGATGCCTCTTTGCATAGTTCATATCTTGAAGGCCCAACAATGCCCCACTTTTGTAAATTCTCAGTTGTTAGAATCTTGTTATGCACCAAAATCAAACAAAGGTGTTCACCCTGTTGGGTATGTGTTATATTCTTTGCACGAGTAGTAGTGTTACATATTTAGGTGATTTTTTGGCACATGGTTTTTTGCCGATGGATTTCTATTTCCGGTTAAGGAATTAGGGTTGTTGACTAATCTAGGTCATTGGGTTAGGGTTTTGGATGTCGTTGGATCCTATATGTATATTGTATTGTAAACAATGTATTACTATGAATGGATATAGAATATGTTGGTTTTCCCGGTTTGAGTTTCTAGGGGAAAAAGTTTATGTGTAATGTTTGTATTTGTCAATGTATCTTTTATGTTATTTTACTGAAAATATGTTTGCAGTAAATATTGCACAAGGATAAAATCTACATTTGGTATCAGATCTTTTTTGGCTTCAAGGGGATGCCTTTGTGTTCAAGGTTTTGGCTCGGGAATGTGATAAGCCTTGTTACAGTGGGATATCTGTGGTATTGATTTTTCAGGTGAAAATAAATGGCAAGCAATTCAAAAATGGAGATTGAGAAGTTTAATGGGAAAATTTTTGAGTTATGGAATCTCACGATGGAAGATCTGTTGGTGGACAGAGATCAGTGGACTGTAGTAGATCTAGGTACTACACCTACAGTAACTTCAGTAGATGACTGGAAAAAGTTGGATCGGAAGGCGAAGAGCACAATTTGACTATGTCTCTCAGATTCAGTATTATTGAATGTTTCAGAGGAATCTATAGCCAAGTATTTATGGGATAAGTTGGGGAAGTTGTATCAGTCTAAGTCCCTAGAAAATTAAATATTCCTGAGAAATAAGTTGTATAATCTAAGGATGAGATGTCGAGACTCAGTGGTAGAGCATTTGAACATTTTCAATACTGTGCTAAGTCAGTTAGTATCTGTTGAGATTAAAATTTCAGATGAAGATATGTGTATCAATTTACTGTGTTCTTTACCAGACTCGTGGGATAGTCTGGTTGTGTCCATAGGTAGTAATACAACTTCCTTGAAGTTTTATGAAGTGGTCTCATCCTTGTTTTCAGAGGAGATGAGACGGAAGAATATGGAAGGACAGAGCATTGACACATTATTTGCAAGAGGATGCTCCCATGAAAGAAATAGATATAAGTTCTCAAATGGGAGATCTAAGTCTAAGGGTAGATCTAAATCTCCCAGAAAGATTGCAAAGGTATGTTGGAGATGTGGAAAAGAAGGGCACTACAAGAAGTAGTGTAGATCCAAAGTTGAGAAAAAGAAGGGATCTGAAGAATCTCCTTCTATAGAAGAAAAGACCTCTAAGGAAGAAGGAGGGGATGCGTACTTGTCTTCTTCAAGCACACATGAATATCATGAGGCATGGTTGGTTGAATCAGGTGCATCTTTTTATATGACTCCCCACAGGGAGTGGTTCTGTGAATATGAAAGGTATGATAGAGGTAATGTTTTCTTAGGTGATGATTCGAAAACCAGAATCATAGAACGAGGAAAATTCAATTTGAGGCTCATAGATGGAAGGATTAGAACACTATTTGGTGTTATGCACATCCTAGGTTTTGAAATTTGATTTTTGTAAGCAAAATGGACGATGCAAGGGTAAATACAATATTTGAAAAGGAAACCTACATGATGGTTCGAGGAGAAATGGTGTTGCTGAAGGGAGTTAGGTTTGGAACTTTGTATAAGATGGAAGGAAGCACTATTAGTGATGGGTGTAATAGTTCCATTGTTCCAGATATTGGAGTTGAAGAAGAAATAACTCCTACAGTCTTTGGAGAAAAGGTTATGATGTGGCATCAAAGACTGAGGAATATTGGAGAGAAGGGTATTTGACTACTACACAATAAAGGTATGGTTGAAGGTATGTCTAACTTCTCTTTGTATTTTGATTTCTGTGAACATTTTCTATATGGGAAGTAGAATCGGGTAAGTTTCCCCTCTGGTGCAATGAGGGAAGAAGGAATTTTATAGCTAGTTCACAGTGATGTTTTTGGACCTGTTTCAATACCATCATTGGGAAAATATGTGTACTATGTCTCATTTATCGATGAATTCTCGAGGAATACTTGGATATATTTCCTCAAGAATAAATATGAAGTCTTTGATAGGTTTAAAGAGTTTAAGGCTCTTGTTGAGAATCAAACAGAGAAAAGAATTAAGGTGTCGAGGATAGATAATGGAAGAGAGTTCTATGGGAATGAATTTGAAGAATTTTGTAAGAAGTGTGGTATAGAAAGGAAGAAGACTACTCCATATACACCTTAGTAGAATGGAGTTGCAGAAAGGATGAACATGACACTGATGGAAAAAGAAAGGTGCATTCTCAATGGTGTCGGGTTAGGGAAAGAATTATGGGAAGAGGCAGTGAGTACTGCATGTTACCTGGTCAACAAATCACCCTCATCAGTGTTGGATGAAAAGACACCACAAGAGGTATGGACTGGTAAGGAACCTTCTCTCACACATATCAAGGTATTTGGTTGTGATGCATATGTTCATGTTCCAAAGGAAAACAAGAGTAAGCTAGATAAGAAGGCTGAAAAGTGTATCTTTATTGGATATAAAGATGGTCTCAAAGGTTATAAGCTTTGGAAGCTAGAAACTAAGAAGGTAGTGTATAGCCGAGATGTGGTATTTAGAGAAATGAAGGATGTTGTTAAATAGGAAGTCCTACCAAGTAAGGAAGAACCAGAGAAAATAGACTTTGATTTAAAGGATGATGAGTCAGAATCTATAGAAGAACATGAATAAGAAGAAGAAGATCCTCATACTCCATTATAGAGGAGATCAGTTCGAGAAACAAGGCTACCAGAAAGGTATAATCCATCTTATTTTTGTTCAAATTTTTCTTTGTCTATTACTGATGATGATTCTAGAACTGTCAGGGAGGCAGTGGATTCAGAGGATGGAAATCTATGGAAAAGGGACATGGAAGAAGAAATGGCATCTTTGGATAAGAATGAGGCTCGATATCTAGTGGATTTGTCAACTGGAAGAAATCCCATTGGAAACAAATGGGTATTTAAAAAGAAGCTGGATTTAGAAGGAAAATTGGATAAATACAAAGCTCGGTTAGTAGCAAAGGGTTATTCCCAGGTTGAGGGAATTTATTTTGGTGATATTTTTTCTCCTGTTTCCTAGTTAACCTCTATAAGATTTATGTTATCTGTTGCTTCTGCATTTGATTTTGAAGTAGAACAAATGGATGTGAAGACAACATTCCTACATGGGGATCTAGAAGAAGAAATCTATATGAAACAACTAGAAGGTTATGTTGTGAAGGGAAAGAAGGAGCTGGTATGCAAGATGAAAAAGTCCCTATATGGTTTAAAACAATCACCAAGGATGTGGTATCAAAAATTTGATACTTATATGCTAGGACTTGGCTTCACAAGAAGCAAAGAGGATCACTGTGTGTATTTTAAATTAATTGGTGATCATTTTATTTATTTGGTCTTATATGTGGATGACATGTTGCTAATAGGAAACAACAAGGAGACAATCCAGGATGTGAAAAATTAGTTGTCCTCTAAATTTGACATGAAGGATCTTGGTGCTTCAATTTTCATTCTGGGCATGGAAATTAAAAGAGATAGGAAAAAGAGGAAACTTTGGTTAAATCAAAGAAAATATGTCGAGACAATATTGTAGAGGTTTAATATTCAGGAATGTAAACCGGTCAAGGTTCCTATTCCTATTGGTGTAAAGTTTTATGTGGATCAGTGTCCCAAAACAGAGGAAGAGGAGGAGGACATGTCTCATGTTCCATATGTGAGTGCAGATGTAAGTTTGATGTATGCAATGGTCTGTACTAGACCTGACATTGCACATCTAGTGGGAGTTTTGAGAAGGTATATGTCAAAAATACGAAAGGAGCATTGGACAATAGTAAAAAGGGTTTTCAGGTATTTTCATGGCACTGCTAGCTATGGATTGTGCTACGAAGGAAGACTGGGATTGGACATAGTGGTGGATATACATGGATTTGTGGATGTAGACTGGGCTGGAGATATGGATCATAGGAGATCTATAAGTGGGTATGTGTTTAACTTGTTTGGAGGAGCAATAAGTTGGATGAGAAAAAGACAGGTTGTAGTGGTACTTTCAACTACAGAAGCTGAATACATGGCAGCCACTCATGCAAGTAAGGAAACAATATGGTTACAAATATTATGTTCAGGTATTGGGTTGGTACAACAAGTTGTAACGATAGATTGTGATAGTCAGAGTTCAAATTTATGGAGAAGAACCCAACTTATCATTCAAAGACAAAGCATATTGATATTCAATATCACTTTGTGAGAGACATGGTTTAAGAAAATAAAGTATTGTTGATGAAGGTGGACACTTTGAAGAATGTTGCAGATTCATTAACAAAATATGTGAGCAATGAGAAGTTATCTTGGCGTAGAGGATCCATGGGCATTGCTACCTTGGATTATTGATTATGTAACCTTATAAACCCCTATATGCAAAGAAAAAAACAAGTGGGAGAATGTTGGGTATGTGTTATATTCTTTTCACGAGTAGTAGTGTCAGATATTTAGGTGGTTTTTTCGACACATGGTTTTTTGCCGATGGTTTTCTATTTCCGATTAAGGAATTAGGGTTGTTGACTAATCCAGGTCATTGGGTTAGGGTTTTGGATGTCGTTGGCTCCTATATGTATATTGTATTGTAAACAATGTATTACTATGAATGGATATAGAATATGTTGGTTTTCCCATTTTGGGTTTCCAGGGGAAATATCTCTATGTAATGTTTGTCTTTGCGATTGTATCTTTTTTGTTCTTCTACTGAAAATTTGTGTGTAGTAAATATTGCACAAGGTTAAAATATACACACCTTTAGTAGTGAGTCTCCTTGCCAGATCAATTCCCATAATTTGGAACATGGTGGTCTAGGTGATTATGTTATCAGATATTGATAGTTGATTTTAACGGTGAATTTAGAGTTACCCTAGCTTCTTTAATCACATGAGATGGTGTAAACAAGTGTGCAACTGGAAAGGGAGTGGAAAAATTGAGAGACCAAGGGGAGTAAGTGGGTAGGTGGGTGAGGGGATTTCCAACTTTTCCATTTCCCGTTTTCTGTCCATTGTGAAAAGTGCTCTAATTTTGTGAGTCTTTGTCAAGTACACCAGTCCCTGAGTGGTTGAAGTGCTTCACTTCTTCCCAGAGGTTCTTGACCCATTATGTCGTTTGTCCACATGTTTAATGTGGTTCCATTTCTAGGATTATAGGATAGCTTGGATTGAATTATTGGGGCTACATATTTGATCAATTTCCATATGGGAGATCATTTAATATTTGAGAGCGACATATCTAGACTTATTTCTCTAGGGGCTTGGAAGTATTTTTCTAATAAAGCATATTTCCACCATTTTGTTTGTCTTGAGACTAGTCTCCATACCAATTTTTATCTCAGAGCTATGTTCATCTTTAGGGGATCTCTAATTTCTAATCCGCCTCTTCAGGGGATCTCTAATTTCTAGTCTTCCTCACAGTATTCCAGTTGAGTAAGTGAAATTTCTTATTATTTGTCTTTCCTTCCTCCAATAGGAAGCTTCTTATTTGTTTGGAAATTTTTTCAACGATGCCTTTAGGAAACAACTATGTTGCACATTGATATATCAATAAACAAGAGAGAACAACCTTGAATAGTACAATTTTGTTGGTTGGATTGAGCCAACATGCCCCCCAATTTTGTATTTTTTTTGTAATTTTATCTAAGACTTCATTCTAGGTTTGCAAGGAGTGAGATTTTAATGAGATGGGCATGCCAAAATATTTGAATGAGGCCCAATGATATTTCACCCTGAAGCCAAGAATCCTTGAGAGTGATTTTTAAATATTTTTTAAGAGGTTCCATTTGAATATATGACTTTTGGAAATGTTAATTTTTCCTCCTAATGTGGATAGAAAATGATCAAGTGTTTTCTTGAATCTTTGTGCTATGATGGAGGATGCCAATCCTAAGAGGATGGTGTCATCCATGAATTAGGAGTGATTTATTTCCTTTATGCCTCTTGGAATAATGAGACTAGGAAGGCATCCCATTCGACGATCCTCTTCTAGATTCTTCTTAAGGATTCAACCATGATAATGAAGAGAGAGGGAGGGAGGGGGAATCCATGTCGAAGCCCTCTGGTGGCTTGGAAAAATTGGGATGGTCTTCCATTGATCAAAGGGGCTATCCATGGAGAACCAATCGAGGCTCGAATCCAGTCTACAAACTCCTTTGAGAATCCAAATTTTCTCAATAATGAGCACATGAATGCATGTTTAACTTGATCAAAGGCATTTTCCATATCTAATTTTATCACCATGCCCATTTCGTTGTTGCTTTGACTCATATGTATGGATTCTTGCACTAAGATGATATTGTCAATAATTTTCCAATTTTCCATGAATCCCCCTTGATTTTCCAAGATCATCTTTCCTAATAGAGGTTTGAGTCTGTTAGCAATTATTTTTGTAAGGATTTTGTATGCTGAATTGCAGAGAAATATGGGCCCGAACCTGGAAAAGTTTGAAGGATTAGACTCTTTTGGAATTAGGGCTAAAAAAGTTGATTTGCTCCTACTTTTTTCTTCTTCAAAGTGTTGTTAAGCATCCTCTTGAGATATTTTTTTACTATGTCCCAAAAAGCTTTTAAAAAATGAATAGAGAAATCATCTGGTCTAGGGGCCTTATCTTGGCCCAAGCTCCAAATTGCTTGAGAGATTTCTTCTTTGTTTTTGTCTTTGATGAGGGCCTCATTTTCTTCCTTGGTGATGCATGTGGGGATGTTTTCCAACATGGTTTTCATGGTGTCTTTTTCATCCTCCTCCTACTCTTTTGTGTAAAGTTTCTTATAATGATTTGAAGCTACTACCTTTATCTTAGTAAAATCTTCTAGGGTATGTCCTGTATCCATTTGTATTTTTTGGACTGTGTTTTTTTGGTGCCTCTATTGTGCCTGCTTATGGAAATATGTTGTGTTAGGGCCCCATTATTGAGTCCAAAGACTCTGATATTTGAGCCTCCATTCTTCTTCTTCCTTTCAAAAAGATTAATGATCATTTTGATAGGCCTCCCTCTCCTTTTTAAAGACAATTTTTGTTACTTCTATTGTTTCCAGTTCCTATTGAATGGATTCTAGATCCATCATTCTGTGAATTATTTCTTGATTTGGAGGGATATAAAAGTACTTGACCCATGTCTATTGGCACAGGGGTAGAACCAAGGTTCAAAGCTACAACAACCCACCAACAAAACCCTAACTACTGACCCTTTCAACAACACCTATGAAGAATATGAAGTCTCACCCAAGGTAGAGGCAGGGGTGGTTGCAGGACTCCAGTGTCTGCAACCTTAGCTGGGACACATATATATGACTGTAACACCTTAACAGGGAAGTTAGGAGTTATAGTTCATCAATATCCAATCTTAGTTTACAACACAGTTAAACCCTAATTACAGAGAATTGCAGTATTTAACTAAATCTACTATATTTGAGCACCAAGCACATTTACATAGGCCAAATCTAGTATTCATCCATACTATTAAGCACATAACATTAACATATCTATCTACAATTCATCTATATTGAAGCACTAAGAAAATTAACATATAAACACATCAATACATCGCACAAAGAAGAGAAACACAACATGTATGTGGTTCACCCCCACCCTGGGGCTACGTCCACCAACTCTTCGTCTTATTTATTAGCTTCTTCAATCAATTACATGCATAGAGCCACAAAAACCCTACTCCACAGAGGACATGATATATGCGCACCTCTCTAGATCCTCCTTCCTCGGGCAAGGTTATAGCACTAAGCCTCTTCCCAATCTCTTACACTCGCTTGCACTAAGATCTGCAAGCCTCATACAGTATGCACAAAATCAATCTCCACTCATCACTTAGCACTTTCGATCACATAGATCGAAATACTTCCTACATCGCTCAACCTTCTATTTATACTTTACAAAATAGGCCTAAGCATGGGTAAACCCATGGGCCGACATCCCATACCCATTACATAATCCCAAATCCAAAAAAGGGCCATAAAAGGGGTCGAGATCCTGTGATATCCACTTTGTCTTGCGCTTCGCCTTCGACAGCCTATCGAAGTCCCAAAAATAGGTCAAACCTGACCAAGGATCCTCAAAACTTGGTTAAGGGCCAACATGCCCCCAACACTCACCTGTGACTCATCTCGAGTCACTCTGATATAGGTAGCTCAGTTTCAAAATCCTTGAGCTTGGCTCAAGCTAATTCTACTTGTTGTTGTGCCACAAACTCCTGTTCAACGAATGCTTGTGTGATTTCTCTGTTGACAGGTCCCTCTAGGCATTGTTCCGTTGCAGTGACGACTTGCTCTAGTTCTACGCCCCGACCTTCAATCTATATGAATAGTTGGTAAGCCTCATGCTGTACAGGTTGGAGCCTCTGAGTCACATACATGACTTTACTCTGAATGGTGTGGACCTACTGCTGGGAAGTGTGCTACTCTTAGGATCGCTTCATCCTTTCAATAGATGACAGGGGCTTCAACTACGCCTGTATTGTTTCTGCTTGATACTTCACCTCTTGGAGTTGTGACTCCAGTGTCTTTAGTTATGGATTCTCAGTGAGTCACTCATACACCTAGGCATTGTGATCACTCAATTTCTTACTTTCCATGGTGAGGCACTTGATTCTTTCAACTGTGCTTCGGGCATTTTCTTCTCTTTGATCCCTTACATCTCGCGGAGTGTCAGGCACTGTGCAGAGCTCTAAGTCTGCTATTTGTTGCTGTAACTATTGTATAGCTTCTGCAACATGCTCTACTTGATGCGTGACTTGGTATTCTACCTATGGTTCTAATCCTGTCACATAGCAAAGTGCTATGTTGACTGCTTCTTTCACTTCGAGTTGCTCTGCGAGAAATTGTTCCTTTTCTTGTTGAATCTGTGCTTTCTCTTTTTCAAACTTCATATGGAGAGAAACCTTCTCCTTCTCTGCAAGTCGGCATTGTTTTACGAGTACTCCTTCCACTTGCTTCAAGGCCTGGGTGGCTTGTTTTGTTTCTTATTGTGCTCGACAAAGGCGAGCTTCGGTTGCATCTGCTAGTCGGTGAAGTTGAGATGGCTCATCTCCCAACTCTAGTTCTCTCGATGGTAGGGGCAGAGTGGACACTGCACGACTAGACTGAATGTCCTACTGTACACCTCGGAGTTCGACCTCAATTCTATCATACATTTCCTCTTGCTTGGCTTCTTGTTTCTCCATGATTTCTTGCGAATCATCATTTAGGGCTGCTATGATAAATTCAAAATCATCGGTAGTGAGTATAGTCTGGATATTTGTTACGTTGGCTCTGGATTTCTTCCGGGAAGAAGGTTTCGGGGGAGAAACCTTTCTCTTCTTCAGGGGATTGGTCTCATCTCTAAGTGGTGTTACTTCGCCTTGTTTTTGTTCAGCTTCTTTTCCATTTATCTCTTCTACTTCATCATCACCCCCTCGGTCAGGTGATACTAAAGAAGTCTTGCCTGAGGCGTTGCTTAAGTCTTGGACCTCTTCGGTCTTCTTCCTTCTACTTGGTCTAGGTGTATCATGTTCTTTGTGTGTGGTCTCTGGGTTGTCAAGGTTAGACATCTCTACAGGGTCTGCGGGAATAAGGAGGTCTTTTGACCAGTCCTTAGTGATCTCCTCAAGGTCCTCTTCTGTGAGCTTGTACTACGACTGAAGCTCCTCCTTATGCTCATCTTCTCACACTGTAATGTAGATGAAGTGTCGATCTGCGTGGAACTTCATTAGGGGTTAGAACCTCTATAGGATGTTTGGAGTCATGCGACATTCAGCTTCGATGGATCTCTTCAGCTGGAGGTAATATGTGTGAAAAACAATGTTCGACTTCCACTGTTTTCTCATATCGCTCAAGTACCAGAGCGTGGTGAAATTCGCAGCAAGCGGCTCGAATGGCTCAATGTCCAGGAAGGTCACACCTTCCGGCATTTCCCAAGAAACAAATAGGATGAGGATCAAGAGCCATCTGAAATGGAATTCATAGCCCTGATCCTTTGCTTCATGGAACTCCAGTTCAAGCTGATTAACTAGGCACTTCACCCAGTTCATCTATAGACTTTCCACACACTTCCATGCAAGGTCAATGACAAAGCCTGTGACCTACATGGGTCTGTTCTTCCGTACTAGATTCCTTGCAATTAACTGACATGCTAGGTGCACTGCGCCATTCTGGATGGAAGCTACCTTGTAGCCTCACGTACCTTTCTCAACATTTCCGTATGTATCCTTGATATTCTGTTATAGTGAACGATCTGTGGCTTTTCCTGGATAGAGTTCGTATGGATCAGGTCCTTGCATACTCAATCCTGTGATCCTATGGATCAATGTCGGATCGACAGTGATACGGAGGTCGAACCATAAGTAGCTGCCATGGTAACATGAAAGTAGTAGCTTGACACAGACGTTAACTTCCTGGTGCCTTCCGAAGTGTGGGATTTTCATTACATTAAGTAAGGTGGACTGCGCAAGGTTCATCGTCCATGGCTAGGGGATTATCTTCGAATTCTTCCCCTCCATCTTAGTCAAGTATTTGTACGGGGAAAGCATCCTATGGTTCTTGCGATCTCCGAGGTTGAAGTCACTGAACTTCAATGCTGTGATCTTGTCCTGTTGTGATCTTACTGCGCGCATCCCATTCGGCAGGTACGCAGTAACCATGGTGTACTCAAAATATCTTGGCACACTATCTCGACTCACCATGCCAGCCAGAGGCGGGATGTAATCGGGAAATATGGTCGGGATCATCTTCACATTTTCTAGGTCATCTTTGTGCTTGGTTCTCTTCTTTGTTGTTGGTCAAGATGGCCCAGATCCATGAGAAGTCGACAGAGAGGATGGCACTCCTCTCATCGACGACGCTTGTACACCCACATACATTACTCTTTCAATCATGATGTCAATGACTACCTCCTTCATAGACTGCACTAAGTTCTTCATACATACGTGCTCGTGGTTGAATATCTTGGGTTTTAAGAGTAACTAGTCAATGCAACAGGATGGATGTTGATAGCGCGATGATCACTGTGCGGAATCAACTAATCTACAGGCTCAGATTCATGGCTATAAAAAATGTTCTTGGTGCAAGGTTCGATGAAATAAATAGATAACGAAGAAATAGATCTATCCAATAAGCGAGAAGCCTCCATTAACTTAGTTCTGTCTGTTACAACACTATCCCAACGGTCTGATGGTGAGTTGTATGACCATAAATGCCTTTCTACCCATTCGGGGTGTCGATCTAACGGTTATATTGTTCCCAATGGCTATATGTCTTCGCTATGGCGAAGTGCCATGTGATGTTGTTCTGATATCTTGGCAAAGTTCATGTTTTGTAAATTTTCCCTTTGCGAAGTTCCCTTTGAACCCTTCTGTAACATTTCGATCTTTTCTCTCTTCTTGTTGATATTTTGAGCCTTCTTTCCAGTGAGCTTCATCTCATTATTCGTCTTTCTATTCTAATTCTTGTCTTCTTTTGGCATAGTAACTTCACGTTGTTGATATTCTTTCCTCAGATATAAGGGTAATACTTCTTCTCTATCTGGGATAGGTACTCCATTCTTCTACAAATCTTCTTGTGTTCTTGAAACTTCGACATCCAAGTCTCTGGTCCTAAGTAGCTTCGATATGTTCTCCTGTTATTCAATCAGTTGTGTGATCCTCCTAGTCATGAAATATTTCAACTCTTGCTTCTTCTGCTCTAAGACTTGTTCTTCCTTCCTTCTGGCCCGATCTCTTTCAATCCAAGGTTTTCCTAGTAACATAGAAAATGGTCCAATGTTCTCAGTAAATTTAACAACCTCAAAATCTTCCTCTCTCGAAGTTCCATTGGAATTCATAGATATCTGGGTGAGATTTCCACATAGGGTTATCAGTTTTCCTCTAAATAATCATATTCCTCTCAATGAAGGAATCATAGCAGGCTCCCCTAAAATTTCCCAAGTTCTTTCTATCATGATATTCACCTGTCGAAGTCTCATATTCTTGCTTCAATGCACTCTTTTTCTTTGAATATTTCTGATAAGTTGATATGTTGATGGTCATTCAAGGTTTATTTCTATAGCAATACTTTCTTTGATTCTTTCTGGGGTTCTTCCATAATCTCAATTTCTGGATCTGCCTTAGGTTTTTCTTGGTTCATATTCATTCTTTCAACCTTAGCAATCATTCTAGGGAAATCCAATACTTCATGGTCCATAGCTCTACAACAAATACAACCAGATCTTCTACCAGGGTATTCCTTATCTAGATGTCCCGATCTTCTACAACTATAACAAAGGGTTAATCCTCGTTTTCTTTTAAATGATCCCTAACCTTTCTTGTACCACGCACTAGGATCATAGTAGCTAACCTGCAAAAAAATATTTCTAGGATCCTGCATCCATTTTTTAGTCCAAAAATTCTCTCTATGCATAGGTATAACATATCTTTCAATATTATTATCAGATCTACTCATATCAAATCTTCTTTCATCTATCAGTTCCCTAGTTTTCAAGCTAGAACAAATGTTATCAAACATACCTAGATCCATACTTTAGAAACAAAAATTTCCACTATTCTTATCTTCAGCAGAGCACAAAGATTCCATATATAAAAAAAATCACTATTCTTAACTTTATCAGAGCACAGAGCTTGTAGATCTTACCTCTTTAAGAAATAATTCTCACTTTTACCTTTCTCGAAGCACAAAGATTTCAGATCTTACCTCTTTTCTTCATATCTAACCCTTCTTCTTGGCACAAATCTTCACAAGTCAAGTGGAATGTTGCGCACTACGGAAATAGATCTATGCACAGAGCTTTCACAATTTCAGGTTGGATCTTCGCACAAAGGATCTTCTTCTTCAGTTCCCAACAATCACAGTTTTAGTCCAGGCAACAGAACCATTTGTTATCATAGGGGCAGACCCAGGTTTCAACGCTACAACATCGCACCAACAAAACACTAACTACCAGCCTTTTCGGCAACACCTGCAAAGTAGATGAAGTCTCACCCAAGGTAGAGGCAGGGGTGGTTGCAAGACTGCAATGTCTGCAACCTTAGCTGGGACACATATATGTGACTGTAACACCTTAACAGGGCACTTAATAGTTATAGTTCATCAATATCTAGTCTTAGTTTACAGCACAGTTAAACCCTAATTATAGATCATTGCAGTATTTAACCAGATCTACTATATTCAAGAACTAAGCACATCCACATAGGCCAGATCTAGTACTCATCCATACTATTAAGCACATATCATTAACATATCTATCTACCATTCATCTATATCGAAGCACTAAGAAAATTAACATATAAACACATCAATACATCACACAAAGAAAAGCAACACAACATGTACGTGGTTCACCCCCACCTTGGGGCTACGTCCACCAACTCTTCATCTTCTTTATTAGCTCCTTCAATCAGTTACATGCATAGAGCCACAAAACCCCTACTTCGCAGAGGACAAGATATCTGTGCACCTTGCTAGATCCTCCTTCCCCGAGCTAGGTTACAACACTAAGCCTCTTATCAATCTCTTACACTCGCTTGCACTGAGCTCTACAAGCCTCATACACTATGCACAAAAACAATATCCACTCAGCACTTAGCACTTTCGATCACATAGATCAAACTACTTCCTACATCGCTCAACCTTCTATTTATACTTTACAAAATAGGCCTAAGCATGGGTAAACCCATAGACTAACAACCCCATACCCATTACATAATCCTGAATCCCAAAAAGGGCCCTAAAAGGGGCCGAGATCCTGCTATCTCCACTTTGTCTTGCACTTTGCCTTCAATAGCCTGTCGAAGTCCCAAAAATAGGTCAAACCTGACCAAGGATCCTCAAAACTTTTTCAAGGTCCAACAATGTCTTACGGGCTAATTTGAACACCTTGAGTTTGATTTCCTAGACAAAGGTTGGGGATCCTTGAAAGGGAGTTTTCAAGACTTCTTTAATGATGAGAACTATTGAGGGATTATGTAGCCAGAGTGGATTGAATTTGAAGGGGATAGGGCCAAGATTTTGGGGGAGAGCTATGGTCAGGGAAATGGGTCTATGATTAGAAATTACAAAGGGGATGATATCGGAGCATATAGAGAGGGGGAAATTAAGTTGTTGTGGATAATAAGGTGATCAAGAAGGAAAACAATATGAATAGACCCTAATTTCTTATTTCTCCAAGTGTGTTTTCCTTTTAGGGTTTTAGCATCAAACATATCCCAGTCAACAATGAGGTTCTACATGTGCTCCCTCATTGGATCGCTGACTATGTTTCCACCTCTTTTTTCTCTGTTTTGGGTAATTGTATTAAAGTCCCTAGAAACTATAAAAGTAGATAGTTCTAAGTTGCATTTGGGGGAATTCAAATATCTCCAACATTCAATCGTTTCCGTATATATATTTGACATGTATATATTTATGAATGATATTTTATAATCATAGTCTTTATTGCAAAGAACAGTAAGTAACCATTGTTTTGAGTGTAGAGTTACTTCATGATCATATTGAGTTGGATTACAAAGAGTCATAATTCCTTCTGATGTGCTTTCTGAGCTGATGGTTTCTCCTTCTTCATTATGAAAATATTTTTTCCTTGACTCAATTGCTTCTATTTCCTCCATTTTAGTATCCTGGAGGAGAATTACAGAAGGATTCTATGATTTGATAAGGTCTCTGAGGGATTCAAACTTAGATTTGTTATTGAAGCCTCTACAATTCTAGGAGAGAAATTTCATTTCCTTTGAGATGAGGTGGCTCATTTTCTAGAGACAGATGGTGCATGAGTTTTTGAACCTTTGGTGTGTCCTTTTCATCCCTTATTAGTAAGTGAGGTTTCGATTGAAAATTGTTTACTAGGTTCCTTTTCTTTATTTGTTGCTTCTTCCTTAACGTCTTTATTTGTCCTCCTTCCATACACTCTATTTTTATTTTTTTTTAATTTCCCTGTCTTTAAGAGCTTTCCAGAACTTCCCTTGAATAAGATCCCTTTCTGTTGATTCTAATTGAGATTCTTCATTAGGGGTTTCTTTGTGACTTTATTCCTCTTCTCTATTTTGAGATTCTACCACTGGGGGTATGGTGCTTGAGGAGTCAGAGTTTTTTTCTACATCACTTCATCTTCTCTTCCCATATTAGGGTCGACACGACTTGCACATTTATTGGGGGAGATGATATGTGCTTCTTCTTAGGGTTTCTTGATTTTCTTTTGGTTTCTTTGGGGATTTCTCCTGAAGAAGGGTTTTGGATAGGGTTTTTACACGAGATTGAGTCATGGTGCCTGGTGGGTTTCTTCTCCCTGTGTTAACATTCTTTTTTAATTTATTCCATTCTTCCACTAGTTCTACTTCCACGGCTACCTGTTATGGATTTTTTTTTGGGTAGTTTCTGGCAAAGTGGTCATATTTGTGGCATGATTTTCATTTGAATGGAATATTTTCGTAGTCTACCTTATGGATATGAATCTAGTCTATGAGGATGAAATGAGCTTCCAATGATTTTGAGAACATCATCCCCCCAACAATGAAGGGGGAGGTGAACCCATACATGAAAAACAATGGGGATATCACACTCTGGGTTGAAATATGGGGTCCAGTGATTCAAATATAATACTCTAGATCTGTAGAAATATGGCCCACTTCAAAATATTAAATTCATGTCTTCTTTAAACTCAAAAAATAAAGTATAGAAACCCTTACCATGGAAGAAGTGATTCAGTCATCGCTTGATGAGGGGTTGTTAGTTCTTCACAATCCAAAATTCCACTTGATGGGGTGAAGTCCATAGGCTAGTGAATTGTCCTACGAGGCCTTTGGAGGCATGGGGGAGGGATTGATTGTGGATAACATATCATGGGACCTAGAGATATGATAAGTTGTTTTAAAGCGACTGCTTCCAAATCAAACTTCGACTAGGGACCCAGATCCCCTTCAACCATGGTTGCAAAAGATACTTTGGAGCCACGAAGAAAACCTTAGAGAGAGAAACCTTGAAGCCATAAAAAACATCGACTAAATTGAAATTTTATAGAATTTTTATGACTTTGCAATTATAATGTGGTTAGTTATTCACTTAAGAATGAATGCAAACAATTGAAAATCCTTAACTAAGAGATCATAGTTGATGGGTATCTATTATGTTGAATATGTTTTGGACTTCCATTTGGTATTGGTATACAACTAACTTGAGTAGAGATAGTTTCATTTTGGTGGGGAATTAATAATTCCCCACTATTACTAACTTGTCAATTTATCAAGATTGAAAACATTCAAATTGTGGATTTTCTATTTCAAATTATAGGATGTTAATTGTAAATACTCTACAATTATAATGTGAGAATTTTAACATTTAACAGGACAAATGGAGTAGATGCTTGCAACAAATTAATTTCTATGAGGATGAAATGAGTTTATCTCAATAATTTCTATGAGGATCAAGTGAGTATATCTACAAAATGGTGCATGAATATATAGTAAATAAAAATTAAAAACTTAAATTCCCACTAATCATGATTGAAGCATAGAAATATGTTATGGTGTGGTTACATAAAGTTAAAAAGAAATGACCATGCGTTTAAAATCATGTACATTCTAGCCAAGAAATATATGGATGACTTAGCTATGTAGTCTGAAACGTTCGTAGAGAATATGAAAAACCCCCACATGTTTCCATATAATCTCTTTGGAAGAAGTATATTGTCAAAAACACCTACAAGATAGGTATCACTAACATACATAAGCACATATTATATGTCATTTGGCATAATTTTGTGGAAGCATCCTATCGAAGCTCAAGTTTTCAAGTGTCAGTAGGTTTTCCAAGTGGCAGGTGATTTATTTATTGAGGTATGACAATGTCATATGATGTGTTAGTAGTGATAATTGATATATTAATTTTATCAAAGAACTAATTTATCTCATTTTAACTAGAAAAAGTACATTATAAATAAGAACTAATTTAACTCATGTTGATTAGTGTAATGCTATCAAACTATCATGCTAACAATGCTCAACACAATTTATCCTTTAAGAAATGCTTCCTCTTCAAAGATTCACTCGACACTAATTAATCCTTGGAGTTATAAGTGTTGGAAAATTGAGGGGAGATAGATATACAAGGAGGTTGGAAGCCCAAGGAAGTGTTAGATGATCCTAGGAGGTTGGAAGTCCAAGGAAGTGTTATATGATCCTAGGAGGTTGGAATCCCAAGGAAGTGTTAGATGATCCTTGGAGGTTGGAAGCCCAAGGAAGTGTTATATGAGGTATACTAGGTGTTGATCATTAGGAAATTAACCTACTCTAAAAATAAAAAGTGGGTGTTGAAATGGGTATAAATGGAAGTGGTGGAAAGAACCCAAGAGGAAGGAGAGGTACAATGCCTAAATCATGCAAGAAATAGGTTGTGTTATGCACTTATAAGATCCCTTTATTGGATAACTCTCAAAAGTTTTGAAGTTTAGAAAGTAGTTGGTCACGAACTATAAAATAGTAGGAGAGTAGATTACAATCATAATTGGGTTCTAAAAGGTACTAAGAATGTTGGCACTAATGTTGATTGCAATAGTGAGGCAGTAACAGTTTCAATAAATCAATCACTTGCAAGATACGTTGATTGCAATAACGAGGAAATCATAGTTTTAATAAATCAACCACTTGTGAGACACACTCATACCCTTAAAAATTTGCAATTCCCTTTCAGTGAATAAAGTAATGAAGTTATTATTTTCACTTTATTTTAATTATAATAAATAAATATAATAAAAAATATTATAAATAGTTTAATTTTTTAATTTATTATTAATGTTGATTTTCTTAGTGGCATCTGGTATGAATGTGAATGTGAAAAACACCACCATAAAAAAAATTGTACATAGAAATAGAAACCTTCTTCTTCAAAGCGAGCCTACCATGTTGGGGAATGGGGTGGAACATGACATGAAAATAGAAAACACAGAACTGTAGATAATTGAAGAGGAATAAATAATTTTGAAGATAAAGGGTGGTGTCTAAAGACATTGTTACAACACTTAAGAAAAGAACATTGTGATCAAAACATCATACTGCATGTTTCACATCTTGATCCACATGATATATTTCATAATCTCCATAATGATAATGACCCACAGGCTTTTCTTTTTATAGCCTCAATATCTAATAAACTTCCACAGAATCCGAAGGATATTTTCCACATGTAACTTTCAATAGTTAGAGTTGAATCCACCAAATCCATGTTGTCGAGTCGGCTCAACAAGGATTCTTGACCCAACCACCTATGCATACAAATCGTAGTCTATTGTTGGGTTGGTTGATCCACCACCCAACTATCTTCGAATGTTGGTCGATTGTCTGACTGACAGGCACATTGACTACTCGATCGATTGATGTAGCGTGTCGATTGATTGCTTGAATGACTGTATCCATATGTAGGTCAACCTATTGACTGACTGAACCTAGAATATGTGTGATGAACAATCAATTCTTAATGTTCCAACATCACCCCATGGGAACATATATTTGGATATTTAGAGGGTGAAATTATTCCATTATGACACCCTCCCATAATTGCAACTTCGTGAATCCCAAACATCATGCATAGCTTGATAAATCTTGCTTCAACTAAAGGTTTGGTGAAGATATCAACAACCTGATCATATGTTTTGCAATATTCAAGAGAGACAACATTCTCATGAACCAACTGTTGAAAATAGTGAGTATGGAGCTCAACATTGTTCATCTTGTTGTGGGAAATGAGATTGTCAGCAAACTATATAGCACCATGGTTATCACAATAGATTGTAGTCAAGGTTTGAATAAGAAGGCCAATTTCTCCCAACATTTGATGAATCCATACTGCTTTAGTACTTGCTTGAACAACACTACAATATTCTTCTTATGTTGTCAACAAAGAGCCTACCTTTTGTTTCTTATATGACCACACCAATGGGTCAGTGCTATAGAAAAACACATAACCATAAGTGGAATTCCAATCCTCACTGTCTCCAAGCTATTCGGAGTCGGTGAATCTAACCAGGGAACTTGATACCAAAATGAATGGTACCCTTGAGATAGTGGAAAATTCATTTGACTACTTTACATTGGATTTCTTTGGGGTCCTGCATAAACCGAGAAACCACACTAACAACAAAGGAAATGTTAGGTCGACTATGAGTGAGACATATAAGACTATTGACCAATTGTCGATAAGGAGTAGCATCGACTGTAGGTGTTTGACAAGTTTTGGTAAGCTTGACTCCATACTGAAAAGGAGTAACACAAGGCTTACAATCAGCCATATTAAAGCATGTCAACATATCCATCACATATTTATACTGATAAATGAAAAATACATCACAAAGTGGTAATACTTGAAGACCCAAAAAGTAATGTAGAGTACCAAGATCTGTCATTTCAAATGAGTCAACAAGTTGTTTCATCAATCTAAGGATGAGATCATTATTATTGCGAGTAATAAGTCATATACATATAAAAAATAATCAAGGTGTCTTTGTTGGTATGGAGTACATAAAAGATGTGATCAAATTCACAACATTTAAAACCAAGTCGAAGAAAGAAACTATTGATTTTAGCATACCAAGCTTGGGGATCCTGCTTCAAATCATAAAGTGAATTCTTGAGTCGACAAACCAAATTTGAATATGTCACAAAACTAGGTGGTTGTTCCATGAAGATTTCTTCAGATAGGTCTCCATGAGGAAACTTCATGTCCATCTGATGGATTTTCCATCCAAACAAGCAGTAAGGGAAAGAATTAGTCGAACAAAGTTCATTTTTGCGACCAGGGAAAATGTTTCAATGTAGTCAATTCCTTCTTGTTGAGATAATACCTTCACAAACAAGTGTACTTTATGTCACTCAAAAACACCTTTAGAGGTAAATTTGGCCAGGTAGACCCATCAAAACTTCCTAATGTTATTTCCTTACGGTCGGGGAACTAAGTCCTAAGTGTGATTCTTTGAAAAAGAATCAATTTCGGTCTACATGGCCTGCTCCCATTAAGGTTATCCTTTAGCATCTTAGTAGGTAACATGATAATAAGTTTCAAGTACACGAGCCATCAAGGCAATGTTGGCATGTTGCTTTTGACTTCGAGTTTGTCGTCTAGAGGAGGCATCTCAAACAACAGTTCCAACAACTTCAATTGTCTTGGAATCCCATCTGGGAAGAAAAATAGGTGAACTACGGTTCACTTCAGCAGGTCAATCAAAATAGAGGACATCAGACTCGTCGAATCATAGGTCGATGATCTAGTCGAAACATGAAGAATGTTCAACTGTCTAGTTAAAGGATTGAAGTATGGAATAGGAGAGGAAATTTCGGAGGAAAAATCAAAGGGATCATCCTGCAACAATCTAGAGGAGGAATTCAACAACTTAATTCTATAAGATTTCTAATCAAACTGTACATTTCATCTGCTAATGATTTGTCATTTGATAGGATCAAACAACTAATAGGATTTTGACTCTTCAGAGTAGCACAACATGATGCAAGCTTGAATCTTTGCATCCAAATTATTTCTATAGTCATCAAGAATGTGAGCCCAAGAAACACATCCAAACACACGTAGGTGGCCAACTGAATTCTTCTTTCCATACCATCATTCGACTGGAGTCATGGAAGGAATGACTCTAGTCGATATGTGACTGAGTAGATATTTTTCACATTACACCACTTCATCCCAGAAGAGAGTATGTAGATCTTTAGCATGGAAAAGACATCTAGCCATTTCAACTAATTTCTTATTCTTTCTTTCTACAATTCCATTATGTTGAGGTGTGTGAGGAACCGAGCATTGCTATTCAATAACATATCAAAGTAGGTATTCTTCAAAAGGTCAATTTACATACTCGCCACCATTTTTTGATCTTAGGAACTTGATGGGTCGACCACATTGTCTTTCAGCAAAGGCATGAAACTCCTTGAACTTTTCAAAGACAAGGTTATTATTCTTTAGAAAGTAAACCCATGTAAAGTGAGAGAAATCATCAATGCAAATCAAGATGTGCCTTGCACCTTCTAGTGATGGTAGATTGATGCAAAAAGCATCATTATGAACTAGTTCCATTAGGTTTTTTTCTCACCAAGATTTGTCAGAGTTGAATGGTTCATGATGATGCTTCCCAAGTACACAACCCTTATAGACTCCTTTAGGGGGGAAGTATAAAAAATTTCGGTAAACCAACAACCATGTTCTAAGTTATGAGTTCCTATAGAATTTTGAAATTTAGATGGTCGATTCTCTCATGCTATATTCGGATCAACGTCTCTCGTTGGTGTGAGAAACAAGTGTAGATAGTTCAATGTTAGGTCAAGTCGTGTCACAATTTATTTACAAATTGTCTGTCAAGTCAAGAAGCCCATCAACAACAATTGACTTTCCTTTCTTCAAATCACAAACATAGAACCGATCTGGCCCAAATTCCACAATATTGTTTGTCTATGTCAATTGAGCAATAAAAAATAGATTGGAACTGAGGTTTTTCACATGATAGATGTCGACCATCTTCCCATGTCGACAAGAAACATAACCATGACCAACAAAATCCAAATAAAAACAATTAGCAACACAAATTTTCCTCTCCTTAGCTTCATCCAACCACATGAACAAGGAGGCATCCTTAGCCATGTGATGAGTGCACCTAGAGTCAACAACCCATTTGTTCTATGTAGAATGAGATAGAAAGGCCCGAGAAGTTATGACTTGGAAGGTGAAATTATCAACGGGTCAACATACAGTGGACATGTCTCCTTCAAGGAGTTTAACATTCTCCTCTAAATCATCTTTCTTCTTATAGCATACTTTATGCACATGTCCAGTCTTTCCACAATACTGACATGTCTTCTTCTTTTGACTTCATTGTGGTGCATCTGTTTGTCTCTACAGTTTCTTGTCATGCTATGCAAGTTTCTTTGTAGAGGCATAAAATTGTACTTTATCTGTGGGATCTATATTTCCCTTTTCCTTGATCAAGTGAGCCTGGTGTTTATCACCAAGATTACCTTCTTCAAGTAGTTTGTGTTGATCAGTAATCAAGAGACCACATAAATATTCAAAGGTGTAATCCTTAAGATCTTCCATGTGTTCTTTCCAGTTGGTGTGAAAAGTTGACACAAACATGTCGAATGGTGTTCTCAAATTCATCAAGACCAACTTGATGAGTTATCCATCCTTCTTATGATAGTTCTTTCCATATTCTCCCAATTTCAATTGGGGTTCTTTGACACACATCAAATAGTCCTCCATTCTGTCAAAATAATGAGGATTGAGGGAGATCAACTCTTTCTCCAAATGCATGATGCGGCTCTCATCGACTCAGTCAGACAATGATTTCATCTTATTATAGACTTGATGAGGGAAGTCGATTCCAATAAGGTGAAATATAATCTCTTATGAGATGTACCTAATGATGACCCCTACAGCCTCATCCTTCTCGCCATCAATAATGAACTTTGCATAGTCATCTGTTGGATCTAGAATTACAACCTTTGTATACTGCCACAATCATTTTATCTTGAATAGGTGTTGGTTCACTATTTTGTTCCATTCAACACTACTAATTAGCCTCCTTTTTGTCTATTTTAACCTATCCTTACCTATTTGTTTGCTATATTTCCTTATGTTTTTAAGTTAAAGTGCCAATACAAGCTACAAGGTATTTTATTGCTTAATTTGTTGATTTCTCTTACTCTTTAGTGAATTAGAGAAGTAAAGGAATGGTTTTACTAATGATCGTTCATGTAGTTCAAATCAAGTAGAAGACATCAATCCTAAAGCACAACTATGCTACTGGATTTCCTATAGCAGCGTATTTATGGAAGCAATTTTCCCACAACCATTTTGGACAGATCAAGATGAAGTTGGAAAATCCAAGACACAGGTTTTGTACAAAATATGAGGATCTTCAAGATGATTTTTATCATAAATCCATTTTTTTACAGGATCCTGTAATTTCCTCAATAGTTAGGATACTTTCTGAGCTTCCCAGTTGATTCAAAGACATGGGTTTTATGGAGAAATGCGTACACATGGACACATACTCTCTAAATCAGCCAAAACTCCATAAGAAAGAACATTATTCCTGGTTAAAACTTCAACCAGTTCCTTTAGTGCACGAGTATAGTGTGATTTCATTCCTTCAGTCATGAAACTGTAACGAGATGATGAATTATGTAATCTTGTCTATTCTTTGACTTGTCTAAATATGATATTGTAATATCCTGGCTATCTTTAGTATATTTTGTATGGGATTGGATGTCTAATAATTTCTGTTTCTTATGTAATTGTTTAAATATCGAAGGAATTTGTGCTGAAAGATACATAAATTGATAGCAGTGATAAGAAGGAGCAAGACCGAACTCTGTTAAAACACATGTACTCTATTTGATTATGAAATATAAGACGGGCTTATGCGTATTCGTCTTCTGAACTTTTGATTTTGTAAGTGCATAGTGGGAATACTTTTGAGGGAAGGCACAACCCCCTTCATCTCAAAAGTAGCACCCTAGTTAGTTTTACTTTTGCGTTAGATTAAGTGTGATTTCCTTGCTGGTATAATTTCATTGAGTTCAATTCTTGTAGTAAGTGTGAAGAAATTCTTTAGTAAGGTTAGTTAATTGATGTTACAATTTTATTCATGTTGTGTGATTTAACTAACTCTTGTTGGAACAAGGATTCAATGCTTTTTTTCCTACCAGTTTGAATGGTGGTACTCTTAACAGAAAATTGTCAGAGCTGCAATTTGTGCAATTGATGGTCACCAATTCTTCATTGGTCAACAACTACTCATGATATACATCTTTTTTGCATGTATTAGTTTTCAATTATGTTGTTTATGTTTTTAATTGAAGGTTGTCAATATAGATGACAAGGTGGATCCAACAAAGTACTGTTGAATATAAAAATATATATTCAACTTGCAGTTCTACCTTAGAATATCCATTGTTATATGAGCAACCTTTTTTCAGAGATTTATGAGTTTATTTAATTCTAGTGTGAGTTTATTTAATTCCTGAGTGCAATTTCATTTGATGTCATGTGGATTGAAAACTAGTTTCTGTAGGATCATATCAGCATGCTTAATTGTCAATCCTTGGTCATGAACATGAAAATAATACCCTCTAAACAATAGATAGTTAAGAGTTTCATTGTTACACTTACCTGTCATTTAATTCTTTGTTGATTGACAAACTGCTCATGTAAAGAATCTTGTATGCATTAATTAGTTCTAGTTGTTTTCATCAACAAGTAGATCTTAGACTAGGCTTTGATCCTGCATATATTTTTCTTTCATCTCACAAGATTACTGTTACACATCAAAATTCCTCACTTCAATAATTTCACATTCTCATTGTCGCAAGTGTATCACTTCTGTCGAAAATGTCGTAAGTGTTGCATTTTCTTTCTACATGTGTCGCATTGCGAATGACACCATGGAAACACTTGATACATCCTCTAGAACATGTTATAAGAAGAAGCCCTATAATTTGACAATTGGAACAAGTGTTTTACTATTAGAATTACTCATCTTGGCAAATTTTTGGGAAGATCAACGTTCCCCAACTCATATGCAGGGAGTGCTAGCGCTCCTTTCCCATCTTACAGGGAGCGCTATAGTGCTATGTGACCAGTTCTAAGGGAGCACCAAAGTGGTTGACAAAATATTGGGAGGAAATCCACTTTTTCTCTTAAGACAACTATGGATGGATCGAGTTGGTTTGCCTCGAACATAACCGCTAGAATTCATCTAAGGAAGATATCACAACTGATGGAGCCATATACTCAACTAATCCCAAATATAACCAAGGTAGTTGAGCCCCTCAAAGGCTATAAATGGAGGCATTCTCATGGTGAACAAAGGAGGAAAATAATCAACAAAAGTATTGTCATTATGATCATGGATATTTCGAGCAAGGGGTTGGACAAGGAGGACTTGTTGAGGCTATTGCAACACCATCCATGATTGTAAGTATCTCTTGAAAGTTCTGATCAATATACTTGGCATGTTCCCTTCAAGCTTGTGTATTCTTGCATGTTCTTGTCTACTGTTCTAGATGGGTTTGTTTAATATAATATTGTAGAGTAGGAGTTCTTTGTTTCTCTTTGTTTTCCATTGCATTACAGGTGTCAAGTTATGCTAAGGATTTTGAGGATCGAAATTGAATTGGAAACAATGAGGACAAACTTCAAAACAAGGTGCATCACACTTTTTCTCCCTCTCTCTCTTTTTGATTAGTTAAACTGAATTCAAAGAGATGTCATTGTCCTTTTGTGTTTTTCTGTCTTGGTATTAAGGGTCTAGAATCCAAGGGAATATTCACCTATCCATAGGGGAATTATTTTGTAACAGAAATTGGTGACTCCACTAGGGATAAAAGATTTCAATTTTGGTTCTTTCCTTGGTTTGTCCTTGAATTTTTCCTATATTTAGATCCCATTTGTTGATTTGATCTATCCGTACATCTTTTATCTTTGCCAAAATTGTATTACAGAGTCTCTGATTTAATTTTCCTAAGTTTTTTAATTTTCTAGGTTTTTCCAAAACTTTTCTTAGTACTAGCGCCCTCTCTAGCTTAAGTCAGAGTGTTGATATCTTGGTCAATGCTCCCCCATAGTGTATTAGGGAGTGTTGTAGCGCTATGGTGTTGTTACTACCAAAGCGTCGTTTTTTCTTGCTTTGAAAAATTGTTGATTGTTTGTTTGCTGGGTGTAGTTCTTGGGTCTTTTTATCTGACTCAGATCCTATTCTATCAGGTATTGTCTTATGTTTGGCTTTTATCTTGTTTCTTTTCACTTTTTTAATCTTGAGTGGGTTTGTGGTGTTTTTCCTTGTCACAAAAAATGACCATTTTTCCTCAAAACTATATTCTTTTTGCTGCCCTTTTCATTTATACTATTGATTGGAGGGTGTTATAAGAAAAATCATTGATATTAGTACTACTTACTTGGTCTTGGATCCCTTACTCATCTTTGGAATACTTTTAAGGGTGATTCTTTGTTTTTTTGGTGTTTTTCTTTGAATAGATAGTTTGTTCTTCTTTTATTCTCTTATCGACTACTGAGAGTGCCTTTGTTTGTGTGATTTTGCTTCCTTTTTCCAAATCACAGTAATGAAGTCAT
>ML784597.1:54446-70697 GCA_009831015.1 Picea engelmannii
GCACCCACACACACACACATGCAAAGAATATAACACATACCCAACAATCCCAATGTTGGCATCTCCATTGAAAGTGATGCACCTTTGTCTGTATGATGAAAACAAAATAGTTTAGATTCCCCATTGTACAACCAAAACATATAAAATAAAATAAAATAAACAAAATGTATGTTGCAAGGTTATGTTTTGTACTTGATGCATCCCATTGGATACCCTCGAGAAGTACCAGTTCTGCGCTACCTCTGAAATCTAGCCTAGCATAGGGGGAGTCCTCAATAACCACTAACTTCATCTCCACCATGCAAAGAATTCAACAATGAATCTGAAAGTTGAGGGATAATTCCCCAACACGAGGGAAAGGCTGGTCCACCTCTTCATACGAGGCTCGGTCATGGGATGTACTGTCAAAGAAACCTGTGTGTTATGACCCAAGGGGAGCATATATATGGCTAAATGTATATGATATGACCCCAAGGGGGGGCATATATGAGCCCAAATGTACATGATGTGTAAATACATATGTAATAGGGTTGGCCTAGTGATAAATGGACCTCATGTGCAAGTGTGAATAGATATATATAAGAGATCATGTATTCATTATTGAGATGTTAATTGTGAAGTATGAAATGTATTTGGTTATTTGGAGGGGGTTCCCCTATTATTTAATGATTTATTGTGTAACTTATCTATATTGGAGTTGTTCTCCACATTCACATTCTATACATGGTGTGTACTTCTATTATTTTATGATATCTTGAGTATTTGGATCATAACATTTGGTATCAGAGCTCAAGGTATTGGGGTTTCGCTGCTACATCTAAGAGACCTTGAAATTTTCTCTATAATTTATTCTATACGATGTTTCAAAAGGAACCACTTGGATTTTATTTATTATATGGATCAGGGTACGTGTGGTTCAAATTTCATCTCTTGAGGCCTTATACTTTTAGAGATATAGCCTGTGTAAGATAAGGTTATGGAATCATCTTGAATTTAGTCATCATGGAATTTTCGCTATAAAATGTTTTATATAACATTTCAGACAATGAATATGGATAATATTCATAGAAATTATCAAGGTATCTTTGATAAAAAAAAATCAACTTCTAGTTCATCCTAATTGTGTAGATACACCTTATAGAAGATAGGATATCTGACTAGTCCTATTGGCTAGTCTCAAACAAGTGTTCCAAGTAAAAACTCCATAACTTATTCATAGAGGATACAAATTGAGTGAGAGAAGTCACATAGAATATTATATAGGCCATAGTATTTATGATACAATTTTCAGAATTTTATATCAAATATTGTGCACGGGGAACATTGTACAATTTCTCTCTAATGGAAAGGCCAAAAATCAGCAAGGTGTGGGGAAGCTATCATAACGTCCACTTGGAACATCCAATTCTACTCAGACCTATGGAATTGAAGATAAGAAATTTCACAGTACTACAGGTCACAATTTTAGACTGAGAAGGGATGAAATTGTAGAGATACATCATAAGTAAGGTCGACCAAGAGGACAGACTCCAAATCGGGGTTTCAAAGGTATGTTCACTTAAAACTATCATAACTTTTCATTGGAATGTCTGATTGAGCTGATTCAAAATCCATTGGAAAGATAAAACATAGAAGAGAATATTTGAACAAGGATTATAAATATTTGATACATTTATCCTTAATATACAGAGGTTGGAAGTCAAGGATTGGGGTTAGACCACAAATAAGAATCAATGGAAATACCTAAATTTATAGGAGATGAAGATAAAGATGAAATAAATCCTATGGAATGGTTGGAATTGGTAAAAGAATATAATATGACTCCTTCAAAGGAAACAAATTATTGTTTGATGAAGCTTGGAAGTTGTGAATGAGTCTTGATCAAAATACTAGATGGCACTGCACATGGGAAGAATTTGAAAAATTCTTCTCAGATAAATGGATTAGGGATACAAAAATGGAGGAATTGTATAGAATTCAAGATGAATTAAAAGAAACAAAGGAATAGATTAAGAAGAAGGGTGAGGATCTATATAAGATACGATCCCTTAATGAATCACTCATTAAGGAGGTTAAGAACTTAAAGCAAGAAAATAATAGTTATTCAAAATTGGAAAATGATTAGTCAAAGAAAGATTTGAAAAACAAAGATGAAGAGATATCTAGATTATGAAACCATAATAAAAAACTATTGGATGAGGTCAAGATATTGAAAGAAGAAAATAAGAATTGTCAAAATCAAGAAGAAAGAAGGATCTTGGATGAAGAATCTACCAAAAGACTGGAAGATGAAATTTGCATGAAAGTTGAGGAATCATTAAATATTGATAAGGTAAAATCAGAAATACAGCCAAAATTGAAGAAGGACATCAAAATTTGTTAGATGGGATCACATTGCAGCCTCAAAAGGAGAATGAAGACAAGATTCAAGAAGGTCAACAAAATATACTTGAAGAAGTTGAACTCCATATAGAATATGTACATGGAAAATATGATGGTATTATCTCAAAGGCTAGAGTAATCAAATAAGAAACAAATATGATTAAGGATTCCATTATTGCTGAAAATAAGATAGATTAAATGCATGTGCAAAGTGAAGGAAGACCATCAAATGTGAAACCGTATCAACACCCTCATTACCAAGAAACCTTTCAAGGAAGACAAGAAGGATGATATCAACATTATGAAGGAAGAATATGGAATACTTGTCAATATTCATGGAACAAGGAATCACCAAACTACTCTTCAACAAGCTATTATCAGAGACCAAAAATACATGGAATAAAAGGAAATAAAATTATTCAACAACTAGATGCCAAATATTAAGACCAAAAAGAATTTATTTTGGATGGATAGATCATCAACAATGGAATGAAGAAAGAAAGAACATAAGAAAATCATATTACTTGGTTTCATTGCATGCAGTGAAGCATTTAAATGCAAAGCTTTGAGGACAAAGATTTTTAAGGAGGGTACTATGTTATGACCCAAGGGGAGCATATATATGGCTAAATGTATATGATATTACCCCAAGGGGGTGCATATATGGGCCTAAATGTACATGTAATGTGTAAATACATGTGTAATAGGGCCAACCTAGTGATAAATGGGCCTCATGCGAAAGTGTGAATAACTATATATAAGATATCATGTATTCATTATTGAGATGTGAATTGTGAAGTATGAAAGGTATTTGGCTATTTGGAGGGGGTTCCCCTATTATTTAAGGAGTTATTGTGTAACTTATCTATATTGGAGTTGTGCTCCACGTTGACATTATGTACATGGTGTGTACTTCTATTATTTTATGATATCTTGAGTATTTGGATTGTAACATTGTGGCTAGATCTAAGGGATATGCTCTAAGAAAAATGAAACCAAGAAGGAATCATATCCGAACTATTTATGTCTGTCGATCCTACATTTGGATATTTTTTCTTTGACATTCCCGAGGATCCCTACACTCCAATTGAACAATCTGGGTTCTAAATGATGTATGGCATAAGAGATCTATGATTTAGAAGCCAAGTGAGCACTTGTGCTCCCCGCCAAATTGGTAATGGAAAATAGAATGGATCAAAGTGATAAATCTCTCACATCCTTTATCACAATCCATCCTCCCACCAACCATGACCCTGGTATGCAATGCTCAACAATGTATGCCTCGATTGGTTGTGGAGTAGCCTGATGTCTGGACAAGAGTATGGGTGCCCCTCTCCTCGAGAGCCCCATCAAAAAATATACATCGTCTATTTCAATTTCAAGCATGTGTGATCTAATTCATAACATTTTCTCAACGTCGCCCCATAGACCAATCAAATACTCAAGCAAAAGTACTTATTTTCTCATGTTTTGAAGCTTGAAATATTTGAGCAAACCACAATTATGCAAAGTCTCCCTCGCTTGAGGGTCTTGGAGAGTGGAAATATCATCAAAATCATGCTCACATTCCTTCCACTCGATCATGTCTAGCTATAGATGAAATCTACAAATACAACATTTAATCATCATTATCCAAACTCTTATGGAGAAAACCTGCCTCTTTTTAGCCAAAAAAAAAAAAAAAAATTGAGTTATGCACCTAACACTCCCTTAAAGCAGCCTATAGAGCACTATTTCATCCTAGACATATGTACCGACACACTGATATATCGATCGGTGCACCCCTCAATGCCTTTAGGGAGTGTCGATCTGGTTCAACGCTCTAGGGCTTCCCAAAGAGCCTAGAACACCTCAAAAAAAGGTTAAAATGAAGTTAAAACCATGAAAAAGGATGAAGAGTAAGAGACAACTAACCTGGTCCAAACGAATCTGAAAATGATCGCTCACAGCTCCCACAATCGCCGCTCAAAAAATGCTCCAAAGAGGTGAAAAATCCAAAGTTTAGAGGAGAATGGTAAAAAACAAATAGTAAAATGAAATTTTGATCTAGCTTGATACTTGATAAGTTCATTTTGATCTTTTCTCCTTGTTATAAAGTTATTTTTTGGGTTTTTAATCATTTTTTTGAGAAATTACTAATGTCTTATGCCCAGAAGAATTTGTTTTTACAGGATTTCAACTAACATCTTTCGATAACCTTGTAACATTAATGAGAATAATCTTTGTTCTTTCTCGTGATCACAAATACATGAGAATGTAACCAAGTATAATTGTATCACTTTTTCGAACTCATAAAGGTTATACAAAAAAGGAAACCCCTGGAGTCATCTTTAATCTCTTTTTAGACTCTCTAAACATGAAAAGATTGTCGAGTGATCTTGCTTCCTTTGACACTGGTTAAAAGGTTCGAAAGGGCATCTTTCGAGTAATAGTTTATCTCTTTTCCGGACCTAGGGGACTAAAAATTATGAAAAAGGACAATCTTGGAATTGTCTTTAAGTTCTTTTCAAACTCTCTAAACATGAAAAAACATGGAGTTTTCCTTCTCTAGACTCGCTAAACTACACATTGAAGGGACCATCTAGGAACGAACCCTTACTTATTCCAGTTCATTAAACAAAGGAAGAGGAGATGACCGAAGGTGATTTATATCGAGCATGTGTTATCCTCCTCAATCTCGTTAAATTAAAAAGAAGTACTCATCTATCTGGATGGGGGGGAAATTGAAGGAAGTGGGTCAATTTTCTTGAGAACTTTTTGTCAACAACTCTTGCAGTCGCCTTTAAACATGACACTTGTTTTTAAAATTCACAATTAACATTTGGATAATCTACTAAACCTTTGCACCGAACCAATCCTATGAGCCTTTACACTCCTTTAATCCATCCAAAGAATGCCCCGACACCCGCTGCATTACGTTTTGGTCCACTTTGTGTTTATGCTACGAAGTCTCATGTCGTGCCTCAGTGTTCAAAGGAAGTATCTGCCTCAAAATTCAACCATATACATAGTTACCAGTTTCCATACCCATGTCAGTCTGTTTTCATCTACTATTTATTATCACTTTCCTGTAACTGTTTTGTGTCGATGATGGGGGATACATCAAGGCTCTCCTTCGACGAGTCTTTTCCTGTCGACTTCAACACATCATATGGGAATTACAATTAGAAACCAGTTAGTACATTGGGACCTTCATGCCTCAATGACATGCCTCCTCACTTCCGATAGTAGGTTTACATCATTGACCTCTGATCGGATGATTCCATGAATTTTTGACCTCATCTCATTTATTCACATTCGTTGGATTGTACTGGGGTACCTTGGGATTCATTGACATCATTGGTGATTTCCCTCGCACTTGTTAATGATTTACCTAAATGATCAGTAATCAAGTGGTTTATACCATGTTTGACATCAAAACATCTATTCAAATGGATAGATTCATACCACATCCAGATTGGGACGAAGACCCTGGGTTGAGCATTCATTTTGATATTTTATTGGCCCAGGTTGCGAAAGAAATCATTTGAGCATGTTGATACTTATATTGTCACATAGATCCATGTTGTATTGGTTTGTGGTTATGTATTATCATCTCATATCTCCACTATGTAGTTTACATGGATACGATCATTGAATTTCATGGAGGAATGGATCCACATTGTATCTTGGGTGGCCATACCCTTAGTCAATATTGTCATGGATCTGCAGTGTATTTATTGGTGAACATACTTTGAGTCATTTGTAGTCTGAGCATAGGTATGCCTGCCTCATGAATGAAACACCTATTAACATTGTTTGATGGTTGTCTACAGCTTCTACCAGGTCCTTCGACTCCATACCTGTGCTTCGAAGAATCTACAAAGTGTTTTGGTCATCAACTTCCATATTTTGACTTCACACTTTTGGGGGGGGATCCGTTTCACATCAAAATTCCTCACTTTAATAATGTCACATTTTCATTGTCAAAAGTGTCATAAGTGTCACATTTTCGTTCTGTGTGTGTTGCAATGTGAAAGACACCATGGAAATACTTGATACATCCTATAGAACATGTTAGAAGAAGAAGCCCTATCATTTGACAATCAGAGCAAGTGTTTTACTATTATAATTACTCATCTTGAAAAAAAATTAGGAAGATCAATGCTCACCAAATCATATGCAGGGAGCACTAGTGCTCCTTTCCCATCTTACAGGGAGTGTTGTAGCACTCTGTGTCTAGTTCTAATGGAGTGTCTAAGTGGTTGATAAAATCTTGGGAGGAAATCCCCTTTTTCTCTTAAGACATCTATGGATGGATCGATTTGGTTTGCTTCGAATCTAACCCATAGTCCTCATCTAAGGAAGATATCACAACTGATGGATCCATATCCTCAACTAATACAAAATATAACCAAGGTAGTTGAGCCTCTCTAAGTCTATAAATGGAAGCATTCTCATGGTGAAAAAAGGAGGAAAATAATTAGCAAAAGTATTGTCATTTTGATCATGGATATTTAGAGCAAGGGATTGGATGAGGAGGAGTTGGAGAGGCTGCTACAACACCATCCATGATTGTAAGTATCTCTTGAAAGTTCTCATCAATATACTTGGCCTATTCCCTTCAAGCTTGTGTATTCTTGCATGTGCTTGTCTATTGTTCTAGATGGATTTGTTTAATCTAATATTGTAGAGTAGAAGTTCTTTGTTTCTCTTTGTTGTCCATTGCATTACAGGTGTCAAGTTGCGCTAAATATTTTGAATATAGAACTCGAATTGGAAACAACGAGGGCAAACTTTGAAACAAGGTGCATCACACTTTTTCTTCCTCTCTCTCTTTTTGATTAGTTAAACTAAATTCAAAGAGATGTCAGTGTCCATTTTTGTTTTTCTGTCTTGGTATTAGGGGTATAGAATCCAAGGGAATATTCACTTTTCCACATGGGAATTATTCTGTAACAATTACGAGCCACCGGATTAATGATTTAATGTATGGAATTTATACATATAAATTTCCCCACATTTTTGGCACCGTTTCCGTGGAGATGCTAAAGGGATTAGGGCATTCATAGTTCAGTTCTTTAGTTTTTCTTTTATGTAAGTTTTTTTTCATGGAAAAACTAACTCGTGTGAAAATATAATTTGGTGACAACAAGGTCTTAATCGCATGAGGATTTCAAGTACATTAAGTATTTTTTTAGTTAATCTTATTTCATTTATTCAATAGATTAAGTTTCAATTATTGCAGGTACAGTAAGAACCCATGAATACTAATCCATTTATGAGCAGGACCTCCAAACCAAAAATAAGAACTTAAGAATGCTCAAGAATTTTTTGAGCAAGGGAGGACATGCCACCACAAGGATCTTCTCAAATCCTTGTCCACACTCCAGAATTTCCACTAAGGACGAGTCTACATTTCAGAAATTAGTAGAGGAACATAGGATCCATGAACATGTTCTACAAGAAGAGGATCTAGAAGTTTCTTCTACTAGTCCTTGTGAGAAGATAAAAGAGATCAAGGAGTCATGGATCACATAACATGAAGATCAGATAATGGATCCAAAGATCAAAGAATTTTTGGCATGTTTATCACCAGATCCTTTGTGCATCACAAAGTGTAATGAACAACTTTCAAAATAACTTCAAGGCATGACAACCAAGGGAAGTTGAAGAGACAAAGATTGTATTTAAAATTGGTTCCAAACAGTCATCAGGCCACAATACCACTCCATAATTCAACAATTCTTGGCATTAACTCCACAAGAGTGGATGACCTCTCATATCTCGGTAAGTATCAAGTTATAGTTTTCAAATTTGGATATGAATTTAACTAAGATCATGTTGCGTAAATGGATGCATTGGAAGTATTCTTACACTTGAAAGATATTTTATTTTCTTTCAAGTAGACTAAGATAAGATAGAAAACTAAAAAAATGAATAAAATAGTAAAGAGAAAAATAAGTATGGCTATGAAAACTATGATTCCTAGTGTTGAAAGAAAATACCCCTGCGGACAGGTAGATCTCCTCAAAGAGATAGACTGTTAACTTTAAGATAGAAAGTGCTTATCATGGTCACTGACTTCCTTTTAGATCTATACAAACTAATTAATGAGGAGGAAGGAGAAAAGAAGTACCTTTTACCAGTGTTTGTCCCTGCACACTCCGAGTTGAGCTCCAATCTTTCGCTCCTCGATGAGACCTGTAGACAAACAAAGTACGACTACTTCCTACTCTATCAAGACTAGTATGAAATAGGTATATCTACTAAAGAGACAAATTCATGTGAGATTGAACACGAATTAGAAAGAAACGGGACAAGCAGATTATATTAACGAGGACAAAACATTGCTTACAGTCGTAGATGGATTGCAGCAGTTTCGTCAAGTCCTCCTTGTCTACCCCTTTCTCAAAAGATCCACGATATGAATGATGATAGCTTCACCAATAGCTCCCTATGAAATCATAGGTCTCTTGCTTCCAAAATATCTTTGTTCCAGCACCACTTATGAGATCATAAGTTTGGTGTGATTCTCCTTTTTCAGTTCCCTTTCACCATTAGAAAGCTTTCTTATATAGCCTTGGAGAGGCTCAACAACTTGAGATATCCTTGGGGAAGGTGAGGATTTTCCTCCTTCAGTTGAGGATCTTCCCTAAGATCATGGCTGGACTAGGGGTTCGAGCTCAACTGCCTTCTATGAATGAAAATATCCTTCCCCCATTCATCTCAACAACTCAATTGTTGCCTAAAATAGGTAGCGCTCCCTCAAAAGGGCACTCAGAGCGCTATAGCGCTCCCTAGTAGGATTTAGGGGAGAACCAGTGCTCCTAAGGGTAGGATCACTTCTGCAGATGGGAAAAATAGCTTTATAATTCTCCCAGACAGTGTAAGGGGGAGCGCCAGCACTCCCAGAAGAGGTATAGGGGAGTGCTCCCCCCAAAAAATTCAATTTTTGAGGTGCTTTCAGATGGCAAAAGGTTTGCAAGCCTGCTGACTCATTTCTCCTCTTCCAAATCAAATGTTTGAGGTGTTTCAAGTGTCCTCCTCATGTCGTTATAGGCATGACATAGGCATCATGGCATCATGCTCTCTTTGACACTTGCGACACTTGTGAGCAACATGCAACACTTGCGACCTTGTGAGCAAAATGCGACACTTGCAACCTTTGTAATGATGACACTTGCGACACTATCAAAGTGATTATTTTTTATGTGTAACACCTAGCATAGTTAGACATGAAATTTTCTTGAAAATTAGGTTTTTGGCTGGCAAGGTTTGCAATAAACTCTGCATACAGTTGTTGGTTCAATTTTTCATTTATAATTCTTCAATCATTTTTTCATGAATCTCGCATTGAATGATGTGGTATTCATTAAGTCCCTCCTTCTAGCAATCTTGGCCCATCGACTCCAACTCCTTATCTCGGTACCAAGATCAAAGAGCCTTGGAACTTATATGCCTCAATGACAAGTTTCCTTGCTGATAGTAGTGGGGATGCATTAATGCCTCTTGATTGTCAGATCATACAATTTACTCGACTTCGACACATCTATTTGTGCTTGAAAAAATGCATTGGAGTACCTTGATTCTCATTGACATTATTGGTGAGCAATATCGTGTTGGTTAACGACATCCATTAATGGTCAGTAATCCAATGATTCCCCTCCATGTTCGACTTTAAGAAAACAAAATCACATGGAAGGGAATGTAAAGAAAGGGGGTAAAGATGAATGTTTTTGTAGTAGTTCAACAACAACAAGCATGCAACATTCATTTTTCAGTTCCTGTAGTAGTTGTTCCTATTCCAGTAATATTTCATTTCCAGAATTTTTTCTTGCAATTGCTCAAGTTAAAGCATTTGTTTTTGTATCAATTCTGGTATATAAAGAGGTACAAGGGATCTCCATTTTCAGTTGATATTCTATGTTCCTAAACAACATAGAAACTATGTGAATTCAAGGGTACATATGGATTTCTTTGGAGCTTTATGCAAAAATTTAAACTCAAATTTTCATGCAACAATTTACAGTACATATCCTACTCCAAATTTTTCAAAAAGAAGTCATATCGGTCTTTTTCAAGTTCTAACATCTACATCAGCAACAATTTTCAACATCCTTGGTATGTTCACTCTTCACAGCTCCAGATCTTCCTGCAAATTCCATCTATGTAATTATTTTTTCAAATGAACAACAAGGTAACCAAAGGTAAGGCATTTTTGTTTCTTCCTAGTTCATTTAAAGAGTGGGAAGTTGATGCAGATTGAAATACTTGAGCTTGTTCTGATTATTATTATATCACCCTAGTATACCCACCATTCATTATCCTACCTATCCTCCTATATTATATCCACCCCTTATCATCATATAACTGATGAATTGAAACTACCATTTTTTCCTATCTTCTGAGTCATAATGAGTTTAGTGAGCAAAATGTTGAGGCCACTATAGGAGGCCAAGGTATGAAAGTTTATGAAAAAGGTTTTAATCATGATATTGATGAAAACCTTGGATCTGTTGGAGCCAAGGGCTTCATTTCTCTTGCAAGAAAGAAAATAAGTGAAATTGTGAAGAATAATCCATAAACATAACTCCCATTGCTCAAAGGTTTACATGAAGTGTGGAAAAACAGAGTAATGCACACATTGTTCATACTTTAGTCATTGTTCCCCAACAAAGCATAGTAAGGCATCCACCCATCAAATTATAACATTTGTAGGAAGAATCAAGAGAGTCTTTAGGTATTTTTATAACACCTAAGAAGATGAGGACAAATATTTCATAACCTTCGAGATTTATACTTTGTAAATCAGAGAATGTTGAATATGTTAAGAAAGTTGAATATTGCACATTAGTATTTGATATTCTAGATGTTGATACATGACATGAGGTACCCATCAAACAAAAAACCTCTTCAAATTATGTTATCCCTTTAACACCTATCAAAATGAAAAGGAAGGGTAGGAAGATTAAGAAGTTGAAAGAGGAACTTTGTTGGCACAGGGGAAAACCCAGGGTTCAACGCTCAAGAGCACACCAACAAAACCCTAACTACTGGCCCTTTCAGAAACACCTGCAAAGCAGATGAAGTCTCACACGAGGTAGAGGCAGGGGTGGTTGCAGGACTTAGATGTCTGCAACCTTGGTTGGGACACCGATCTGTGATTATATCTTTTACAGGGCACTTAGCATAGATCATTCATCAATATTTAACCCTTATTATACTTCGCAGATAGCACATAGCTTCGCAGTGAATACTAAGATTAAAGATGATTTAGTACTTAGCCATAGAAATATAGATTAGATTCAGCAGATCAAGCACTAAGAGATTTATATATCAGATATAACATTCATTCGCATCTTATAAGCACAAAGCATAACTAGATCTATCTCAACACATCAAGGCATTTAGCATCATATCGAAGCACACTGCACAACACACAAAGTTACCATGGTTCACCCCCACCCTGGGGCTATGTCCACGAGGTCTTCTTCTTTATTATCTTGGTTAAGCAGTTATAGCACAGATCTTCAATAATCCTTACTTTGCACAGGACAGAAGATCTGCACAGCTCGCTAGATCCTTCTTCCTTGCACCTCAGCACTAAGCTACAACAACTTGCACTGATCTTTGAAAGCTTCTTACAATCATGCACAAAGCACTTATGATATTCAACAGATCACACAGATCTAGTTACTAGCACTAAGCCATCAACTATACATCACATATATGTACTACTACTATTACTCTACTACTAATGTCCTCCTAAGTATCTATTTATAGATTACAAAAATGGGCCTAAGCGTGGGTAAACCCATAGACCGACATCCCTTTCCTGTTACATTAACCCAAAACCCTAAAAGGTCCTCAAAAGTGGGTCAAGATCCTATGATCTCTGCTTCTCCTGGCGCTCCCTCTTTGACAAGATGTTGAAGTCCAAAAATGGTCAAATATGACCAAGTGTTCCTCAAAAATTGGTCGAGGGCCAACAGGCCCCCAACACTCACCTGTGATGCATCCCGAGTCACTCTGGTCTGATAAAATCTACTTTGAATGTCTTGAGCTTGGCCCGAGTTACTTCAACCTGCTACAGTGCAACAACCTCTTTCTCAATGAACTCCTGGATCACTGCATCATTTACTGGTCCTTCCATGCATTGTTCTATAGTGATAATAACCTGTTCAATCTCGACTTCCTGGCTCTCAAATTCATTGAACAGTTGGCATGATTTCTCCTGGAGGGGTTGAATTCATTGAGAGAATTCCATCACTTTACTTTGCAACATGTGTACCTTCTATTGGGCGGTGCGTTGTTCTGGAAATCGCTTCATTCTTTCGACTAGGGTCAAGGCCTTCAGCTGCACCTATAGCGTATCTACATGTTGCTTGGCATCTTGGAGCTGTGTTTCCAATGTCTACAATTCAGGGTTCTCTGTGAGGTTCTCATAAGTCTGGGCGCTTCTAGCGCTCATCTTCTTGCATTCCAAAGCCAAGGTTTTTAACCTGTCAACTGCGCTACGGGTAGTTGCCTCCCTTAGATCTCTTACTTCTTGTGGAGTCTCAGGTACGGTACAAAGTTCCAGATCTGCGATGTGCTACTGAAGTTGCTGGATTACTTCTTCAAGTTGTGTCACCTTCTAAGGAACACTTTCTTCAATCTTCACTTCAATGACTATCATAGAGCGAAGTAGTTTGTGAAATCGTTCTTGCACGTCAAGGTGCTCTGGTAGAAATTGGTCCTTGCTCTGTTGTAACTGTGCTCTCTCCTCCTCCCACTTTTCTTGTAAGGCAATTTGTTCCTGTTCTTCTTTCCTCTCTTGTTCTATAAGTGCACTATGTACTTGTGCCAAAGCCTAGGTGGTTTGCGTTGTGTCTTCGTGAGCTCGTCGAAGGCATGCTTTGACTTTCTCAACGATCTGGTGTAGTTGAGTGGGATCCTTGCTTGTTCCTGATGTTCCCATCATCAAAGGTGTAGTAGAAATGGCTTGGTTGGGATGGAGTGCCTGTTGCACTTCTTGAAGTTCACCCTTGAGTTGGTTGAATATCTCCTCCTGTTTCACTTCTTTCCTTTCTGTGATCTCTAGTGAGGAATCATTCAGCGCGATGATCAAGAAGTCGAAGTTGTCCTATGTGAAGGTAGTATTAAACGTAGTCCAGGTGGCCTTATTTTTCTTCTGGGATGAGGGATTTGGTGGGGTAACCTTCCTTTTACTAGAGGGCTCCTCCTCCTCTCTAGGTGGAGTAACCTCACCTTTATTTTGCTCAACCTCTGTGCCACCTAGTTCTTCACCATCACCTCCCTGCGCAGGTGAGAGTGAAGTAGTATTCGTGGATGTGCTATGGATGTCTTGAACTTCATCACCCTTCTTAGTCTTACTCGGTCCAGGTGTATCTAATATATCTTTAGGGTTGTCCACGTCGGATATTTCTGCAGGGTCCACTGGAACAAGGAGGTTCGCCAACCATTCCTTGGTAATCTACTCCAAGACTTCGTCTGTCAACTTGTAGTACGACTGGAGTTGTTGTTTGTGCTCATCAGCGCATGCTGTGATATAGGTGAAGTGGCGGTCGACGTTGAATTTGATCAAAGGTCGAAACCTATGAAGTGTGTTCGGTGTGAGGCACATTGTAGATTGGATGACATTCTTCACTTGGTTGTAATAAGAATGGAAGACGGCATTGGACTACCACTGCTTGTTCATGTCGTTGGAGTACCAAAACGTACAAAACTTCGCGACTAGTGGTTCAAAGGGTTCGATGTCTGAAAAAGTGGCACCTTCTGGTATCTCCCAAGTGATGAAAGCGATGAGTATGAGAAACCAACTAAAGTGGAACTCATACCCCTAGTCTTGTGCTTCCCTGTAGTCAAGCTCTAGCTGATTTACCAGGTACTTCGCCCAATTCATTTGTAGTCCCTCCACGCACTTCCCTGCGAGGTCAACTATAAATCCAGTCACCTATGTGGGTCGGTTCTTATGGATTAACTTTCATGTGATCATCTGGAAACCAAGGGGCATTGCTTCATTATCGATGGAGGCTACCTTGTAGCCTCGCATGCCCTTCTCTACATCGTCATATGTGTCTTTTATTCGTTGGGCGAGAGTGTGATCTATGGTATTCCCTAAGTAAAACTCCTACAGGTCAGGGCCCTGCATGCTTAACCCTATGATTCGATTGATCAGAATCGGATCCACCATGATGCGGCAATCCAACCATAGTATCCTCCGTGGTAGCAGGACAACAACAATCTGACGCATGCATTTACTTCCTGATGCGTCCCGAAATGAGGAATCTTCATTACATTGAGGAGGGTCAATTGCACAAGGTTATGGGTCCATTGTTGAGGGACAATATTCGAGTTCCTCCCTTTTGTGATAGTTAGGTACTTGTGTGGGGCTAGCATACTGTAAACCTTGCGATATCCAAGGTTAAAATCACTAAATTTTAGTGCAGTGAGCTTATCATGGTCAGCATGAACTACGTGCACTCCTTTCAGGAGGTACGCAGTGACCAAAGCATAGTCAAAGTCTCTAGGTACAGTGTCTTGATTCACTGTGTTGCTTAGTGGTGGGATATATCTAGGTAAGATACTTGGGATCATCTTCATAGTGGGGAAGTCGTTTTCGAGCTTAGATCGTCTTTTTGAAGGTGGTCGAGATGGTCCCGCTTGAGCAATGCAAGGGGAAGCTGGAAATTCTCCCGAGGACTATGCATGTACACCTGTAGACACTCCTCACTCTAACATGATTGTCTCAGTCATTAAGTCGATTATAACTTCTTCAACTATTTTCTCAGCAGCGTTGAGCTCATCCGACATACAAGCTTGGGTCAGCTAGCTCGGGTGCGAAAGGAATTCAGGGACTACAATGAATAGTATGGAAACAAGGTAATGATCTCAAGGTGAGTTAATCTCAGGTTTCGTACTCAAATTCCCATTTAGCAAAAAATATTCTCAGTGCATGGCGCGACGGACTAAGTATGGAAACTTAGCAACGGTCTGCTTGCAACGGGTATGATCCTTCATTAATTCTTATTTGATCCGTTATGGTGCTTTTCAATGGTTGGATGACGAACCTTTACTGCTTTTCTGCCCATTCAGAGTGGAAGTCAAACGTATATATTGTCCCCAACGACTATATTTCTTCATCATGGCGAAGGACTCTATGTCGTTGTTCTAATATCTCGGCGAAGCTCCAATTCTGCAATGTTTCTTTCTACGAAGTATCCTATAGAACTTTATGTGATCTTACAATATTATCCTTTTTCTTTCCTAACTTTCTATCCTTCTTCCCAGTGAGCTTTATCTCAGTAATGCTTTTACTATTCTGGTGCGTATCCTCTGTGGTCTTAGTTGCTTCGCGTTGTTGAAATTATTTTCTAGGGTTCCTGGGTAATAATTCTTTTGTGTCGAAAATAGGTAACTCAATCTTCTGTGGATCCTCTAGCGTTCTCTTAACCTCGAAATCTAGGTTGCTAGGGTTAAATATATGTGATCAGCTCTTCTATTCTTCAATCAAGTGTGCGATTCTTCTAGTCATAAAGTCTTTTAACTCTTGCTTCTTCTGTTCCAAAACTTCTTCGTCGTCTTTTTGTCTGGCTTGTTCTCTATCAATCTAGGGTTTTCCTATGAGCATGGTAAATGGGGCATTGTCTTCAACAAAATTAATAATCCCAAAGTCTTCCTCTATCGAAATTCCATTGACAGTCATAGGTATCCGGGCGAGCCTTCCACATAGGTTTACTATCTTTCCTCTGAATAAACTTGTTCCTCCTAGGGAAGGGATCATGGCAGGCTTTCCTATAGCTTCCCAAGTCCTTTCTAGCATAATGTTCACTTGTTTTTCTTTGTCAAGAATACAGTCAATGTCGAAGTCCCCTATTCTTTCTT
>ML784597.1:114416-143950 GCA_009831015.1 Picea engelmannii
TTATTTTACTCAATTGAGTTGTGATCTAAAGGTAGAGTAGTTACCACAACTAGCCTACATTTGATTATTAGGGCATCGTGTATGGATTTACTCAAGAATCATTGAAGTGACACATCTCAGTATATTGACTTAAAAAATAGGGAGTCTATTTTAGTTGATTGGGTTATGGTCTAGTGATAGATCAATTACCACAAGTAACCTAGTTCAATTCTCAATACATTTTGTATGGATCTATTTGAAAACCTCTAAAGCATTGCATCCCAACAACTAGACCCAAAAAACAAGGATTTTTTTATTACAATTAGTTAAGTTGTGGCTTAGTAGTAGAATGGTTACCATAACTAGCTTAGGTTCAATAGCACAATATGTATGGGTCTACTTAAGAATGCTTGAAGTGATACATCCCAAGATATTAAATCTCAAAATGAAAGTGTTTATTTTAGTCAATTGGGTTATCATCTAGTAGTTGATCAGATACCACAACTATCCCAAGTTCTATTATGAGTACATATGGCTCTACTTTAGAATAACTAAAGTGACATGTCCCATGAGAATGATCCTAAAAAGAGGAAGTTTATGATTTACTCAATTGAGATATTATATAGTAGTAGATTGATTACCATGACTATCAAAAGTTCAATTCTTAGAACATTTTGTATGACTCTATCTAGGAAACCTTGAAGTGACACTTTCTAAGAGATTAACAAAAATTAGGTTGTTTGTATTTATTTAGTTGGGATGTTTTCTAATGATAAATTATTTGACACTATTAGTTGAGGTTCAAGTTTCAACACATTTCATATCACTCTACCCCTAAAGTGACACTTCCCAACAGATTGACCAAAAATGGGGAGTTTTATTTTAGTAAGTCGAGCCATGGTATAGCAATAATTCAACATATTATTTATGGAATTACTTGAGAATTTGTGAAGCAACACTTCATGAGAGGTTGACCCAAAAAACAAAGAGTTTTCATTTTAGCCAATTGGGTTGTCCTTTAGTTGTACATCATCCACAACTATCTCAAGTTTGATTCTCAACATAATTCGTATGGATCTACCTGAGAATGTTAGAATTGACACATCCTTGGAGAATGACCCAAAAATTAAACAATTTCTATTTTAGTAGGTTTAGTTGTAGTCTAGTTGTAGAATTATTAACACAAGTATTCTAAGTTTGATTCTAAATACAATGTTTTGCTTGGCATTCCCAAAAAATCTTTGAAGTGACACTTCTCGAGTGATTGCCACAAAAAATTAGTTGGTTGGATTGTGATCTAATAGTAAGTGATTTACGACAACCATATTAGGTTTGACTCTAAGTGCATTCCATAAAACTAGTGAAAATCCTCAAAGTGACACGTTTTAAGATGTTAACCTCACTTGAGTGAAAAATTGGAAAGTTCCAATAAAATAAATTTGCATCTTTCAAATGGATTATAAAATTTTGATGAAGTTATGATCTAATGGTAAAGTGGGAATGCCGACAAATAATGTTTACCATAACCCTGAGTAACACAAAGTTTAAGCATCGTGGTACGATCCTACTTAGTAAGAGTTATACTACAACCACATGGATGCCCTACCCTATCATCAAAAGTGTACAAATAAGCTCTGCATTGTATTATATCATCCTGATGTGTGGCATCTATGAAGTACGCGTACATCCATTCATATGATATAAGATAGTGTAGTAAAAAAATGTGACTCCTCAAAAATATGAATAAACAATATTAAACCTTCTAAGAAAAAAAATTATTCATTAATTTTCATTAACTCTATAATATAAAAATGATTTTGATTTTTAAATAATAAAACAATGATCTTAGGCTAGTAAAATGAAGTATGGTCAATCACCATTCACCTTATAATGTTCCTTGGGGAGTCCAAGGGTCTAATATAGAAGCCACTTAGTTAAAGACCCCACACTTATGGCCTAGTTTTCCATTTCTCTAGAGTGATTTATATTTTGCAGCTATGAGTGGATAATGCAAAACAAGATTGAGCTCATGCCACTTTGTCACGTGTGCAAGGCACTAAAGTGTATGCAAATTTATCTAATTTTTCCGAGATTTTTTAATGGGGAACGTACAAAATTATCAAAGATTCATTACGCAAAGTGTATTTTTTTTTTAAAGAAACACTGTCACCAAGGGTGATTTCCAATGTATTCCATCCATCATATGTATATAAATGTATTTATCAATTTAATTATTCAATTTTCTCGGCTTAATAAATAAAATAATGATTTACCTCTATATAATAGAGGTATTTTAAGTCGTGAAAAGTTATGAATTCACTTTACATTAATATAATATAGATAATATTTTTCTCAATTGCAAGTGTACATCATATATGAAGGTTTAAATATGGATTTCATTTATGAGAACCGATTATTTGTACTAGTGTCCTCGCTTAGGGGAACATACCTGAACAAAACAAAAGTGGAGTGGGTTGATGAAATTATAAATATTTTATAAGGAATTTAATATCATAAAAAATTAGAGCTACTAGAATTATAACCAACTTTTTTTGGGGGTAGATTTACGTTTATTATAATGTGGTTAGCTAATTTTACTTAAGAATGAATGCAATCAATAATATTTCAATTGAAAATATTTAACTAAGACATCATAGTTAATATTTCTAGTGAAAAACATCATAGTTGATGGTTATCTATTATTTTGAAGATGTTTTGGACTTGTATTTGGTATTGGTGTACCATTAACATGAGTTAGGTCTAGGGTATAAAAGTATCAAATTAAATGTAATGGAGTAGGATCAACCACAATAGGAAGGGGAACCACACACTTAATTAAAAATTAAAATTATCAGGTTTGAAGGCATCTTATGTTAATGTAAATTAAAATAATAGAAGAGAGGCCACACCAAAAAAACAATGAAGATACTAAGGCTTATTCCTATTATGAAGCCATTATTTGATTGTAAAATCCATTAACCTTAATGCATAGAGGACTTGAGGCTTAATTCATTAATTCAACTACAACAATGATTTTTTCTCCATGCAAGTCCACTACCACAAACTTGTTGTAGTAGAGGATATGTATCTTTATAAAAAGCTACCCAAAACCCTATAAATCCACCCAAAACATGGTTGTAAGGGATACGAGCAAGTGAATGCCTCAAGTGGACATGCGTTATAGAAGAAACACATAGGCAGGTCGACCATACATAGGCACCAAGGAGTTTAGATAGGTTGTGAACAACATAGGGCTTCATGGAGTATTTTGTCAGTGGAGTGAGCACCTAAAGGGTATTTCTATTTTTGTGTTTGTGGGTTTTTCAATGAGAAAGCAATGGAGGGAAAATAATGAGAGACATAATAAAAACAATGATGGAGGCTATGGATTCATTGAGAGCATTTGAAATTCGTTGCAAATGATATCCTTCCCACAAGAAAAAAAGATATGCCCACTCGGTCTTAAAGAGTGCCTCTAAAAGCAATTCTTCCTTAACTACAACGAGAAAAAGCATAGGGCTTCTTCTTATTGTTCTTTTGTAGACTGTAGTTGCCAAGAAAATATGAAATATGGAAATGTAGGATGATCAATAGAGTTGGGAAGTGTGGGTCTCCATGGGAACCTCTACAAGTAAGGAGCTAAGATAGGTTCAAACCACAACGGAAATCAATACATAGACGAGTTCACATGGAAGATTAGTTCACATAGAAATCAAAGGCTACATACATTACATGGGAGGGTGAAATAGAATTCATAATTCCTTTTCCACTAGTGATGTGTCACTCTAGAGATGAAATTATTATAAAATAATTAAATAAACAAAAAGTCAAATAGAGTGGCAATGCAGTCACCCTAGCTTCTATAATCAATCCTTACAAAAACCAAGTGTATGCCCACAAAATAGACATCTAACAACATATTAATATCTAACATAAACTAACCATTAATGAATGCCATGAAGAATTTTACTTCTATGGGAAAATAAAATAAGAGACAGAAATAATGGACGGGAACAAAAATATCTTCATTAATCATAACATAAATTCATTTACAGATTTATTACATTTCAAATGAATCTAGAACAATTCTCTCCTCTGTTTCTACCCCTTTTGTTGTCTTTTCTCTTTTCCATTTCCTCCGGTGAGAAAATGAAGTCAAATTTTATTGAATTCTTATGAGTTGAACCCTCTTGCACTATTTATTTATCCATTTATCTATTCGTTTCTTGGAAGTTGAATCATTCAAACTATTAAAATTCCTCAACCATTTTGTATTTTCCCCCTTGGGTAGTTACACGGTCCGCCTTCCCAAAACCAGTTTTCCAAATGATAAGTTGATGAGATTTAAACGATTGTTGCAACTTAAACGATTCATTTTCCCATAGTTATTTGGCCTGCCACTTGTCATGATCCTCTTACAATACACATGGAGTTAAAGATGCATAATCCATAACTTATAAATACATCACGCAGGTGTTGCAACAACTTGTTGAAATATAGTGTTGCAACAACTGTTACAACATTGTGTTGCAAAAATTGTTACATCATGTGTTGCAACATGTGTTGTAGAAACTGTTACAACATTGTGTTGCAACAACTGTTTCAACATGTGTTGCAGGAATTGTTACAGCAAAACATGTTACAACAATAAGAATTTGACACTTATTCCTTCATATGATTTATTAGCTTAAAATTGAAATGTTTTTTTGGTTGATGCAGATTTCTTGAGGCCAAAGATGCTCTTGCATCAGACATCATTTGTAAGAAAAACTTGAGCCCCAACTCATGTGGATGAAACTATATATCTAGTAGAGGATGAAGATCCTTGTAGGCACTCTAACTCCTTTTCAGAAACCCACTATGCATATTCAGAACCCTTGTTTCTCCACTTGACTAAATATTCAAAATACTCTTTATTTTGGGTCTTCTTGCTAATCCTCTTCGCCAAAACTTGTTCCAATTCTTCAGTTGTTTTAACAGACATTTGCTTCTTCCATTCGACCGAGGTATCTTCTTCATCATTCTCGTCTCCCTCATGAAAGTTGTACAAGTCGTCCACATTGAACATTGGAGAAATGTCAAAATCTTTCGGTAATTCTAACTTGTATGCATTATCAAAAATCTTTCTCAAAATTTTGTATGGCCCAATTTTCTTGTAGTTAAGCTTACTATCCGTACCTGTGGGGAATATTTCCTTCCTCAAGTGCGCCAATACCAAATCTCCTTCTTCAATTTTTTTTTTTCTTCTTTGCATATATGCTCCTTCTTTATACTTGGTATTGCTATGCTATAGCTTTCTCTTAACTTGTTCATGCATTTCCTGCATGCTCTCTGCAAATTCGCTTGCATCAACACTCATTTTTCCCATCAGAATGGGAAAATTAACTAAATCAACAATTTATTTCAGTGAAAACAATATGAAATGGACTCTTTCCTAAAGATCTGTTAACATGATTGTTTTAAGCAAATTCATTTTGCACCAAGATCAAATCCTATTGTCGTATCTTCTCCCCACTCAAACTCATTAACAAATTTCCAAGACTTCGATTCACCACCTCGGTCTGTCCATCCATTTGAGGGTGATATGCATAATTTTAAAACAATTTGGAACCCATCTTTTTCTAAAGTATCCTCTAAAAATGCCCAAGAAATATTGTATCTCTGTTAGAAGTGATACTTCTTGGCTACCCATGTAATCTCACAATTTCTCTGAAAAATAAAATAGCAACTTTAGTAGCATAATTGGTTTTCTTCCATGGTATGAAATGTGTCATTTTCAAAAATCTTTCCACTACAACCATCATAGATTAATGACCACTCTGCATCCTAGGCAGTTCCAAAACAAATTCCATACTTATATCTTCCCATGGCCTCTCGGGTACCGGTAGTGGTGTATGCAATCTTGTGTTTTGAGTCCTTCCTTTGGCAACTTGAAAAATTATGCAACACTCAACAAACTTATTAACATCCTTGTTGATGCTAGGAAACAATTGTTGGAAAATTAGTTGCCATTGATGTCAACCATGGAAAAAAGTATACAGAAGAACGCACAGGAGGAAAGAAAATCTTAGGAGAAATAGCGTTGCAGAAATCATGTAGAATTCAGAGCGCAACAAAGACAAAGATCCTTTGTAAAGGATAATGGAATTGTGACCATTATATCGGGAGCCAAATAAGAAAGAAAGTTCAAGTATAGCCAGAACTATTAGATCGAACTGATCAATCATCAGTCATTGATAAAGATCAAGTAAGTGGGAGGATAGTGTAAGTTGCATGACTTTGAAACTTCACCACTTCAAAAATTATTGGAGACTAGATAGAGGAACGAAATTGTGAAGTCATAAAATCACGAAATCCCGCTAGCTGTCTGATCTGATAGGGAGATTGGTTGAAAATCCCAGCCATTGGTCATGGTCATATGAATTTGACCCTCTGGGGGAGTTGAAAAAAATTAATATCCTGGAGTGTCGAAGTCCCAAAATCCCACCAACTGTTAGATCGAGCGAAGAACTTCGGGAGTAATGTTATCTGTCAGATCTAACATTAGTGGAAGGATAGACTAAGCAGAGGTATTAACCGACGGTAAGTGTTCATCATCACTTTAATACCACTTCCACAGGTATAAATCCAGAGGAGTTGAACAACTTGAGAGTCTTAATATCCCAGAGTCATGGAGTGATGAAGCCTCGAAATCCCATCAATTGGTAGATTGAAGGAATAATTTAGAAGCAATTTGAGCCATTAGATCAAGAAACCATGATCCAGGAGGGAGACATATGGCATAAGACAATGATGACATGTGGCCCAATCAACTATTGACAAGTCTCACAGCCCAATTGTCACATAAGGTCTGTGAAAGTCATGAATTAGGGTGATACGTGGCACATATATCAAGGGTCCACGTCAACCTAGGTGACGTCAACATGCCATGTCACTCTAGGATTACATCCTCCAGGGATGTCCAACGTCTTCTACCAGCAAAAATTCTAGAAGTGTTGAAGGATGAAATCGTGAAATAACATTGGTCGTTGATATAATATCCTATAGAATCTTTCTCGATCATCCGATCAAGTATAGTTGACAGATAGTGTAAGGAGAACTATCAACTGACAACAACAATTCTCCTACACTTTATGACCACTTCGACAAGTCAAACTCTGGGAGTAAAAGAGTTTGAACCGGTCAGAAATATCGAAGGTCGAGGACTTGGTTCCAACATCGGCCACATAATTTGGTAAAGGAGTTGATAGGGAGCATCAATTAGAGTGGATAAGCCAGTGGTTTCAAGCCCACGGTCACAAGAAAAGTAGATGCTTCATTTGGCAAGTTTAGACAACAACCGCAACGATAAATCTTGGCAAGTTACCTTCAAAGAACCTCTTGTACCATCCACCTTGTACATTTTCTAGTGAAACTTCTTCTATGTCAACTAAATGGGCATGTTGTGCACAAAACCCATGTTGTAGAATTTTAAAATTAGTTTTCATCACTCAAGAATTGTCATACAAAAATCACTGTCTAAATTGGTGTTTGAAAATCAATTAATAAACAAAAAGTTACCATTTGTGTTAATTAAATGAAGAGGTGCAATGGTTCATTATTAAAAAGACACAATAGTTCAATTTCATACCTATTGGAATACTATATAAATAGAAAGGTATGGTGAAAGAAAAGTGTCTCTGTGGTCTACATTAGAATATCAGAAGCAAGAACAGAGTCCAAGGAAGAAAGAAAAATATACTTATGAAGTGGGGGTGATAGGGAGGAGCAAGAAAGGATTAGTGTCCTTTACTAATTAAAGTGTAAAAACATGGAGTTGGTGCTTCTTAGGGTTGGTGCCCTAAAATAAGGGAGTTGGTGCTTCCCAGGGTTGGTTCCCTAAAACAAGGGAATTGGTGCTTCCTAGGGTTGGTGCCCTAAAGCAAGGGAGTTGGCGCTTCCTAGAGTTGGTGTTCTAAATCAATATGAATATAAAACTTGTAATTTGTAATTTAAGTTTATATTTATTGATATTACTTACTGAAGTTTCACCAATCAATAAAGTTAATAAATAATTATTTAAATATTGTGAAAAATATTAATACTGATTCACCCCCCCTCTCAGTATTAAACCATATTCCAACAATTGGTATTAGAGTTGATGCCTTCAACATAGTATAATAACTGGAAGTAGATTCTGCATAATCATATGGATCAACAAGAAGGAATGTCTTCCACTAGAGCACCTTTGTTAAAAGGGAATGATTATGCACTTTGGAGTGTGAGGATGAAAGGATATATAATGTCCCTAGGTTGTGATATCTAGAAATATGTAGAATATGGGTATACTTCACCTGCTACTACTCCCACAGACATAGCCAGAAAGAAGCTTTGTAATGAAAATGAAAGAACAACTAATGTTATCCTAGGAGGATTATCCAATCTTATATTTGTGAAAGTAATGAATTGTAAGTCAACAAAAGAAATCTAGGACAAACTAAAGGTCATATATGAAGGAGATAACAAAGTCAAAAAGGCCAAACTACAAACCTACAGAACACAATTTGAAAACCTAAAAATGAAAGAAGAAGAGAACATAGGAGAATATCTTCGGAGAGTAGATGAAGTGGTCAACTCAATCAGATCATTGGGAGAATAAATCAAATATCAACCCATTGTCCAAAATATCTTGATATCATTACCCATGAGATATGATGCCAAGATTTCTACTCTTGTAGACAGACCAAACCTTGATAATATCACAATGGATGAACTACATGGAATCCTCACAGCGTATGAGATGAGAACAGGGCAAGAAATACCAACAAAAGGATAAATGACCTTCAAATCATCTAACGCAAAGAAGAAACAGGAGCATGTGTCTAATAAATATCATTTAGAGATATCTGATGAAGAAATATCTAACTTCATGAAGAAACTCAAGAAAGGAACTGGTAGATACAAGGGAAAGTTTCCTCTAATATGATTTAACCATGGAAAGATTGGACATTTTGCTTCCAGATGTCCCTATCCAAAACAAGAAGAAAGTGATAATGAAAGAACTTTCAAAGAACAAAAGAAGAGCCAAACCAAAGACAAAAGGAAGGTCTATAAGAAGAAGAAGTTTTACACTAAAGAAAACAAAAGTTCATTTAAAGAAAGTGAAGAAGAAGAGGAATCTAAGCACCTATTTAAGGGTATAGAAACCCAAAATAATCACACTAAAAATAACTTTGAGATTGAAGAAGAAAAATTTAAGGTTGAAGGAGAAGTAGATCTTGAAGCAGACCTGATCAGTGCCTTGGATGAACTCAAGTAGTATAAAAGGAAGAATAAATCATTAAGAGAACAACTGCCAAAATATGAAGAAGGAAAAAATTCAAGAGAAAGATAAGTGTCAAATACCATCAAAGAAACATGGCAAGTCATCAATGATTTAAAGACTCAACTCCAAGAATCCAAAAGAATTGAAGAAATCATTTTGAAACAACTCAATGATAGGGAACAAGACTATGAAAAGATAGAGGTTGAAATTGTCCTACTAAAAAAATAAATTGAAAAATAAAAGAAGAAATCAAGATTTGAAAACAGTTCAAAAATCTTGAATGATATTCTTAACAGTCAAAGATCACCAAATGATAAAACGAGATTGGGATATGATCAAAATTCAACCTCTATTGCACAGAAAACGGATAAAAAGTCAATCAACTATGCATATGCTCTTAGAAATCCTTCAAAAGGAGAAGATAACAAGATGGAGATGGAACCACTAAAGATTGTTTTTAATAAGAAGAAATCAACACCTCCTCCAAAAGGAGAAGGAAATATAATGATCTAAAGGACTCCCCCTAATAGATATCAGTACATCTTTCTTGGATATTTATATTCATGTAACAACTTTGGACACAAAGAAATACACTATAAAGCCTATAGAAAATACAAACCAAACAATATTCAAAGATACAAGAACAACCACAATGATGTGAAGAAAATAAATTATAATTCATTCTCTCCTTTACAAGAGTATAATGTTGAATTCCACAAGTGAAACAACTATGGCCATAAAGCTAGTGAATGTAGATTACCAATGCAATACTTGAAAACAAGCAACCTTAACAATCAGGATAAGAAGATATGGAAAGAAAAACACATAGAAGAAAAAGTAACAGAATGTAAAGTGGCCTTGTATGCAAAGAAAAAAAAGTTCCAATGGTATATCGATAGTGGGTGCTCAAAACATATGACAAGAGATAAAGGAAAATTTCTCACTCTGACAAAGAAGGATAAAGGTAAATTCACTTTTGGAGATAATGTATCTACCAAAATACCAGGGAAAGACTCAATTTCTTTGGGAAAAAAAAAATAAAGAAAGAAAAAAACGTGTTGCTAGTAGAAAATTTAAAACCTAATCTACTCAGTGTAAGACAAACTTGTGATCAAGGACACATACTCATTTTTGACTCACAAAAATGTGAAATAAGAAAAGAAGGATCAAGAAAATTAGTTGTTATTGCACCAAGAACCTAAAGCAATGTGTATATCTTAGATATAAAGGAAGAATAAGAATGTCATATGAGTCAAGTAGATGAAAGTTGGTTATGGAACAAGAGGATGGGATACTTGAGCTTTGATAACCAGATCAAATCTAGTAAAAAGGGAGTTGTAAAAGACTTGTCAAACGTCATCAAGCCTTCAGATCCTATTTGCAAACATTGTCAATTAGGGAAGAAAACAAGAGTCAAATTCAAGACAAAAGAGCATTTTACATCAAAACCCTTGGATATTGTTCACACTAACCATTGTGGGCCCTTTAGGACTAAAAGAATACAAGGGGAACACTACTTCATGTTGATCATTGATGACTACACGAGGATGACCTGGGTATATTTTCTCAAAGAAAAATCTGAGGCATTTGAAAAGTTTAAAGCATTCAAGACTTATGTAGAGAATTAAAGATATCTCAAGATAAAATGTTTAAGATCATATAATGGAGGGGAATTTAGATATAAAAAATTCAATATTTTTTGTGAATATCATGGAATCAAGAAACAATTCTCAGCTCCAAGAACTCCTCAACAAAATAGAGTTGTTGAGAGGAAAAACAGAATTGTTCAAGAGGCTGCAAGAACTATGTTGAATGAAGCCAAGCACCCAGACAAATTTTGGAGAGATGCAATCTATACGACAATCCACATACTTAACTGAGCACAACTGAGAACTAACCATGAGAAAACACCTTATGAATTATGGTTTGGAAGACCAACATCTATGAAACATTTTAGAGCATTTGGAAGTAAATGTTACATCAAGAGGGATGAAGATAATCTAGGGGAATTTTAATCTATATCAAATGAAGGTATATTTCTGGGATACTCACCTAAAAAAAAGGCTTACAAGTGCTATAATTTATGATTGCAAAAAATAGTGTAAAGTGAAAATGTAAAAATAAATGATCTAAAATTGAGAAAAATCAAATCTCAATCTAAATACACAATTGATGAATGGAGAAGAACTAGTGATGAAGAAGAAGATGGTGAATCACAAGATGAAGAAGATATTGAATAAATACAAGAGAATGAACCACAAACTGATGAAGAGAAGGACGAGGAAGAAACACCCTTACCAAAAGCACCATCAAAAAGAGTTCAAAAGAATCACCCTGAAAATAAAATTATAGGGGATAAAGAAGTAGGAGTAGAAACAAAAAGGAAACTTAGATTTGATTATGAACAGGAAATGCTTTCATTAATAGAACCCAAAAATTTTGCAGAAGCCAACAAGACTGAAGAATGGATAAAATAAATGAACGAGGAACTTGATCAAATTGAGAAAAATCATACATGGGAAGTTGTCCCTAGACCAAAAGACAAGAATGTGGTAGGAACCAAGTGGATATTCAAAAACAAACTCAATGAAAATGGACATATCATAAAGAACAAAGCCAGATTATTATGCAAAGGATATTCCCAAGTGGAAGGTATTGGATTTGAAGAGACCTTTTCCCCAGTAGTAATACTAGAAGCCATCATAATGTTTTTGGCATTTGCATGCTTCAGAAACTTTAAAATTTATGAAATGGATGTCAAGTAAACATTCCTGAATGGAACATTACAAGAAGAAGTATATATTGAGAAACCAGAAGGATTCATATTAACAAAAAATTAGGAATATGTGTGCAAACTAAAGAAATTTATGTATGGTCTTAAACAAGCCCCTAGAGCATGGTTCTCAAGACTTGATCAATATATGAAAAAATAAGGATATAAGAGAGGGATTACTGAAAACAACCTATATATCAAAATTAAGGATCAAGATATGATTGTTGTGGTGGTATATGTAGATGATATCATATTTGGAAGTAATCTTACAATACTAAGAAAAATGTGTACTACAAAAATGCAGAAAGAGTTTGAAATGTCTATGGTGGGAGAATTGACTTTCTTCCTATGTTTACAAGTCACTCAAACAAATAAAGGAATATTCATTTCCCAAACTAAGTATATCAAAGAAATGCTAAAGAAATTCCAAATGGAAGACAATAAACCCATGTGCACTCCCATGGTCATAGGATGCAAACTAAGCCTAGATGATGATTTACCAAGAGTATACCAAACCATGTACATATCAATGGTTGGTAGCCTATTATATGCAATAACAACAAGACCAAATATCTTGCAGGATGTTGGAATAGTAGGTAGATTTCAATCTGCACCTAAATAAACTCACATGAAATAAGTAAAAAATATATTTAGATATCTTAAAGGAACCCTGGAGTTTGTTTTATGGTTTCCAAAAACAAAAGATTTTACATTAACTACATATACTGATGTAGATTGGGTTGGTAGTGTATATGACAAGAAAAGTACTAATGGAGGATAATTCTACCTGGGAAAATGTATGGTATCATGGTTAAGTAAAAAACAAACATCTATATCAATATCTACAACAGAAGAGAGTACATTGATGTTACATCTTGCTCCACACAAGTAATCTGGATGAAACAAACCCTAGAAGATGTACAGGTAAAATATGATCATCTAATCATTATTAACTGTGACAACACCAGTGCCATAAATATCTCTAAGAATGCTATTATGCATTTTAAAACCAAACATATCCCAATTAAATACCATTTTCTAAGAGATCAGGTTTCTCAAAAGGTAGTCAAAGTGGAAGATGTTGATACTAAAGAGAAAATTGTAGACATATTCACAAAACCTCTACCAAGAGTACCTTTGAAAATATTAGACATAAATTGGGAGTAATTCCCATACCTCATTAAAACTGCAAAAAAAATAAAAAAAAACTTCATTTGACAGGGAGAGCACATGCACAGGGGGAGCATCATCTCAGGAGGAGTAAAGGACAATCCCTTCTATCATTGTTGTCAAAGGGGGAGGATACACAGTAAGAATTAAAATATAGTAGAAGGATATTTTACTGAGTTTCCATCAATGCCAAAGGGGGAGATTGCTAGAAAATTAGTTGTCATTGATGTCAACCATGGAAAAAATCATGCAGAGGAACACACAGGAGGAAAGAAAATCTCAGGAGAAATAATGTTGTAGAAATCGCGCAGAAGCCAGAGCGCAATGAAGATAGAGATCCTTTGTAAAGGATCGTGGAATAATGATTGTTATATTGGGAGCCAGATAAGCAAGAAACTTCGGGTATAACCAGAGCCATCATATTGAACTGATCAATCATCAGTCGTTGATAGAGATAAAGTAAGTGGGAGGATAATGTAATTTTCGTGACTCTGGAACTTCGCCACTTCGGCGATTATTGGAGACAAGAAAGAGGCATGAAATAGCGAAGTCATGAAATTGTGAAATCTTGCTAGCCATCTGATGTGATCAGGAGATTGGTTGAAAATCCAAGTTGTTAGTCATGGTCATCCGACATTGACCCTTCGGGGCAGTTGAACAAATTTAATATCTCGGAGTGTTGAAGTCACAAAATCCCACCAACCATTATATCGAGGGAATAACTTTGGGAGTAATGCTAGTCGTCGGATCTAGCATCAGTGGAGGGATAGAGTAAGTAGAGGTATTAATCGACGATAAGCAGTCATCATCACTTTATGACCACTTCGGCAGGTATAAATCAGGGGGAGTTGAACAACTTGAGAGTCGTAATATCCCCTAGTCTCGGAGTGTCGAAGCCTAGAAATCCCATCAATCGTTAGATCAAAGGAATAATTCGGAATCAATGTGAGTCGTTAGATCAAGAAGCCATGATCTAGGAGGGAGACATGTGGCAGAAGACAAATATGACACGTGGCCCAATCAACTGTTGACAAGTGTCAAGGCCCAATTAGCACATAAGTTCTGTGAAAGTCACGAATCAAGGTGACATGTGGCACACATATCATGGGTCCACGTCCACCTAAGTGAATTCATCATGCCACGTCACCTTAGGATTACAACCTCCAGGGATGTCCAATGTATCCTACCAGCAAAAATGCTCGAAGTGTCGAAGGATGAAATCGTGAAAAAATGTTGTTCATTGATCTAAGATCCTCTAGAATCTTTCTTGACCATCCGATTGAGTATTGTGGAAGGATATTGTAAGGATCACTATCAACTGACATCAATTGGTCGCCTACACTTTATGACCACTTTGGCAGGTCAAACTCTGGGAGTGAAACAGTTTGAATTGGTCGAAAATCACGAAGACCGAAGTACCAGAGGATTTGGTTCTAGCACCCGTTGTGTAATAAGGTAAATGAGTTGATAAGGAGCATCACTTAGAGTGGATAATCCTATGGTTTTGAGCCCAAAACCACAAGGAAAGTAGATGCTTCATTTGGCAAGTTTAGAAGGAGACCGCAACAATAAATCTAGGCAAGTTACATTCAAAGAACCACCCGTACCATCCACCTTGTACATTTTTTTGTGAAACATCCCATGTCTAAGCTAAATGGGCATGCTCTGCACAAAACCCATGTCGTAGAATTTTAAAATTTGTTGTCGTCACTCAAGAATATTCGTACGGAAAAAATTTCTAACTTGGTGTTTGAAAATTAATTAATAAACAAAAAGTTACCCATTTTTGTTAATTAAATGAAGAGGTGCAATGGTTCATTATTAAAAATACACAATGGTTCAATTTCATACATATTGGAATACTATATAAACATAAAGGTATGGTGAAAGAAAATTGTCGTTGTGGTCTACATCAGAATATCAAAAGAAAGAGCAAGGTCCAAGGAAAAAAGACGAAGATACTTATGAAGTGAGGGTGGTAGGGAGTAGAAAGGAAGGATTTGTATCATTTACTAATTAAAGTGTAAAAACACGGAGTTGGTGCTTCCTAGGGTTGGTGCCCTAAAACAAGGGAGTTGGTGCTTCCTAGGGTTGGTGCCCTAAAACAAGGGAATTGGTGCTTCCTAGGGTTGGTTCCCTAAAGTAAGGGAGTTGGTTCTCTAAATCAATCTTCATATAAAACTTGTAATTTTTCATTTAATTTTATATTTATTGATGTTACTTACTGAAGTTTCTTGTTGATCAATAAAGTTTGTAAATAATTATTTAAAGATTGTGAAAAATTATTAATACTGATTCACCCCCCCCTCTCGGTATTAAACCATATTCCAACAAAAAGTATCTTTCTCTCACCAATGTCGCGGTCTTATCAACGCCATAATGTCCACCTAAACCTCCACTATGTAGTTGTCTAAAAATATTCATCCACAATGAGCTCTATGGAATACACAAACTCTGGTTCTTGAACAAGAAACCTTCTTGAAGATGAATATCCAAATATGGTGTTCTATCAATGATCCAAGGCGCTTTGCATGCTTTCCAAGCCTCTACAAAATATGCATATTTTACATACAACTCTTTCATACATTCCAAGCTAACAACTTAACTGACAAAGTAGTCATCAGCATTATCCTTCGGCTCAATGCATCTACAACTCTATTCAACTTTCCAAACCTGTGTTTCAAAACAAACGAGTAACTTTGAAAAAAATCTACCCATTTAGAATGCTTTTGATTTAATTTACCTTGACTATTGATGCACTACAATGCCTTATGATCAATAAATAAGAAAAACTCATTGGGTAACAAGTAATGTCACCATTTCTTCAAGGATTGTACAATAGCATAAAACTCTTGATTGTAAACATGGTACTTCTTCTTAGCATCATTCAATTTCTCGTTGAAGAACATAATCGATATTTCGTCTTGGCTCAAAAATGCTCTAATTGTTGAACCACTTGCATCACAATGCAATTTAAACACTTTATGGAAATATGGAAGTGCTAAAATTGGTTGTTCAATTACCCTTTTATTCAAATCTTCGAATGACTTCATGGCTGCTACTATCCACTTAAAATTTCCCTTCTTCATGCATTCAATAGGTGGTTCACAAATGTCGTTGAAATTTTAGATAAACTTCCTATAGAATCTTACCAAACCATGAAAACTTCTCACATCAAACGTACACTTAAGTCTTGGCCACTCCAAACTAGCCTTGAACTTTTCAGAATCCATTTTCAAACCTTCCTTGAAAATCACAAATCCCAAGTATACCAACTCTTCCTTCATAAATGTAGATTTCTTCATATTAATCAGCAATTTCTCTCAATCATTGTAACACCTTTCTGACATTCTCTAGGTGTTCTTATTTGGTCTTACTGAAAATAAAAATGTCATCTAAGTACACAACAATAAACTTACCCAAATATGGTTTCAAAACTTCATTCATAACTCTAAGCATGAATGTGATGGGCGCATTGGTTAGTCCAATTGGAATAACTAACCACTCAAACAACCCATCCTTTGTCTTGAATGTTGTCTTCCATTCATCACCTTCCATTATCTAAATCTGATGGTAACCACTCTTTAAATCAATCTTTGAAAAGTACCTGGCCCCACTCAAACAATCCATCAGGTCATCCATCCTTGGTAAAGGAAATATGTACTTGATAGTAATCTTGTTAATATCTCATGAATCAATACACATTTTCCATTCACCTCCTTTCTTGGGTGTCAAAATTGTAGTTACAATACATAGACTCAAAATATCTCTAATCAATCCTCTTTCAAGCAGCTCTTGCACCTACTTATTTACTTCCTAACTCTCTGTTGGAGTCATCTGGTAAGGAGATTTATTCAATAGAGTTTATCCTAGTATCAAATCAATCTGATGTGATATACTTCTCAAGGGAGGTAAACTTGCTAGTATATCACCTCCAAAAATATCCTTAAATCATTCAACAAAGGTTGATTTTTCGGTGGCACAAGACTCATCTTTTCAATCTCCAAAAATTCTCTTGGTGCTAAGGCCAAACAAAAATGGTTCCTCTTCTTTTCTCTCAAGAATTCCTTTGTTGAACACAACATAATGTGACTGCCACTACAATTATTTATGTTGTCCTTTCCTTTCTATCATTACCACTCAACTCAGTCTCTACTATTGGCTCCAATATGTATCGCTTTCCATCCTTTAAAAATTCATAAGTATTATTCCTCCCGCCATTGAAAACATTTTTGTCAAACAACCATCGTCTTCCAAGTAGTGCATGGAAAGCATCCATCTCTACTATGTCACACAATATCTTCTCACTAAAATTTCCAGTCTAAAAAATCAACAAGAATTCCTCAGTCACAGTCCCATGTTGTCCTCTTTTCAACTATGAGACCTTGTATGAATTTGGATTTGGAATGATTTTCAACTTCAATTTCTCCATTACCTCTATGGATACTAAATTTTCTGTACTTCCACCATCTATGACAAGATGACAACACTTATCCTGAATTTTGAATTTAGTTTTGAACACTCTCTTTCAATGTTCAGACTCTTCTGCTACCTTTGTCTCGGGATTGAGAAATACTCTTATAAACATCAAGTTTTCTCCTTGCTCTTGTTCAATTACTTCCTCATTTCCCACCATCAACTATTGTATCATCTTCCTGGGTAAGTTGTGTCCTAGCCTAATTTATTCTCATTGGGTTCTAACTCTCTATACATTTTGATGTTTTGTGACACTCTACTCGACATGTATAACATGTAATCACATACTCACCTTGACCAAAACCTCTACCTTTGCCAATGCTACTTCTGTTATAAAAAATAGGATCGCAGAGCAATAAAATAAAACAAATGCGGAAATAAAACATAGAAGATACGCAATACAGTAGAGATGTAGATATACGTGGTTCACCCAATGTGGGCTACACCCACCAGAGAAATTGTCAGGCCTTCCTTTTTATTATCCAGCAAAATGAAGGGATACAAACTACAACACACATGTTGTAACTTCCTCTTCTTTTTCTCACAGTTTATTCTCTCATAATACAATATTCACAACAATACACAGCCACAATACGATTCCCTCATAAAAGAGGGTTGACTTCTAGGGAAAAAAACCCTAAAAAATAACTTATATTGTCAGATATACGACCTTACAATGAACGGTCCATATTGACTACGAAATTACAATATTTTACCAGGAAATTTTCCTAATATTTCACTTCGGGGGCACTGCCCCCGAATCCCTTGCCAGGGGGGGATACAAAATTTGTCACCTCCACCCCATGGACCCCCTTGGAGACAATTGTGTGGGGGTGAATCCCCCCCCCCACACCCCCCATTAGGTAATGGGGTCTAAGCATGATTGAAACAAACCTCTAAATTAGGAAGATAATCAGGCTCCACAACCAACGATCTCCCTCTTGGAGATTGATCACAACAACTCCATCGTTGTTGTACTTGTTGGACTATGATCCACCTTGGACCTGGAAAATTTATCATCTCACCTTCATGCTTGAAGGCCAATTAAAACTGAGCAAGAACTCAGTTTCTCCCTGGTTACTCCCTTTGTTAACATGTCTCCAGGATTCTGGTTAGTATGTATATTTTCCAACTTCAAATGTCCATCTTCCAAGAAAAATTGTATGAAATGGTACCTGAGTTGTATATGATTAGTATTTGAATGGAATTCTAAGTTATTTTCAAGATGAATGGCACTCTCACTATCATAGTACAACCTGCTATTCTCCTGATTCTTTCCCAATTCCTCCATAAACCTCTGTAACCAAATCATTTCTCTACTAGCCTCTGTAGAAGAAACATACTCTGCTTCTATTGTTCAAAGTGAAACAACCTTTTTTAGTTTTGAAATCCAACTTACTATTGTTCCACCTACAGTAAAACATACCCTATGGTGCTCCTCTTGCTATATGTATCACATGCCATATTCGAATCAACATGTCCCTGTAGAACAATGTCTGAACCTCCAAAAAATAATGCATGAGTATAAGTACCTCTCAAATACCTGAGAATCCACTTTACTTCCTCCCAATGTTATTTACCTGGATTGTTCAAATACCTACTCACAACTCCCACTACTTGTGTAATATATGATCTTGTGAAAACCATCACATACATCAAGTTGTCAAATGTTGATGAATAAGGGACCCCGAACATGTATTGTATCTCCTCATGTGTCTTCGGACACATTTATTTAGTTAATTTGAAATGGCTGGCCAAAAGTGTACTAACTATTTTTTCATTCTGCATTCTAAACCTCTCCAACAACTTCTCTATGTACTCACCCTGAGACAATGTCAATTTGCAATTTTTCCTATCTCTTGTTATTCTCATACCAAGAATTTTCTTTGCAGCACCCAAATCTTTCATTGCAAATGAATTAGCTAATTTCTTATTGAGAACATTTATATCCTTCATATTAGACCTTGCAACAAGCATGTCATCTAAATACAATAGCAAGATAATATAGATTCCATTTTCTATCCTTTTAAAATAAACACAGTGATCATAATGTCATCTACTATAACCTTGTTCTGTCATAAACCTGTCAAAATTCAAATACCACTGCCTTGGAGCTTGATTTAGGCCATACAAGCTCTTCTTAAACATGCATACCAATTTCTCCTTCCCTTTGACCTCATTCCCCTGTGGTTGTTGCATATAAATCTCGTCCTCCAAATCCGCATGGAGAAAAGTTATTTTTACATCTAATTGTTCAAGATGTAAATCTTCTACTTCCACAAGACTTAAAATAGTCCTAATTGAATTCATATTAACAACAGGAGAAATGTTTCATCAAAATATGTACCTTTCTTTTGTGCAAACCCCTTTACAACAATTCTAGCCTTGTACCTCTTTTTTCCTCCATATTCTTCCTTCAACTTGTAAATCCATTTATTCTGCAATTCTCTTTTTCCTGCAGGCAACTGAACCAAGTCCCAAGTCTGGTTATTTACCAAGGAATCTATTTTCACAATCTTCTGTCAATATTTTCTTCCACCTTCAAAGCAACTTGATAGGCCTCATATACATTATGAAAGTAATGCGTACTCATCTCATCTTGAATCTAATAATTCAACCCATTTATGTATATTTTCACTCTTTGATATTTTGGTTCCTTTATCCCTAACCTAAGGGATAGTTTGAAAAAATCCTCCTCTATATATTCACGAAAACATGTCTCTTTTTGCCTTAAGTTTTGCGCTTGCTTGCACAAATTCTATTGGTAATCGACGGGTAGGAATTTCTCCTTGATTTTTCTCACCATCTTCCTTCGGGTTCTAATCTTTCCCTATCGATTAACCACTCTATATTTCTGCAGTATATCCCACCAAAGTGAAGCATGACCCTTTAGCTTAGTCATGGAGAATCAAACCCTATTTGGATCCTGAACATTTTCACACTCAAAATATCTTTCAAGATATCATATCCAGTCAATAAGAGTCTTGGATTTCAAACTACCATCATAGCATGACACTTCCACCCTTGCACTAACTCTATCTTTCAGAAAAGATATTAAGAGTAATGTTGGGTCTACTTCCTCAACATTTCACTCTTCTTCAGGCTCATCTTCAGACTTTGAACCTATTTCATCATCTCCATATCTTATGGTTTCTAGTTCTTCAATCCTCCTTCATAATTCCTCGAGTTCTCTATTCGTTGCATCTCCTCGTGTTTATATTGCTCTTTGTGGTGGCATCCTTACGAGTTGTCTTTCATCCCTCACTCAGACTAAAATTCATAGGACTTACCTCCAAGAATTGTTCCCTCACAACTCAAGAACTAAACCAACTCTAATACCACTTGATGCAATCACCCTAGCTTATGTAATCAATCCTTACAAAAACCAAGTGTCTTCCCACAGAGTACATGTTGGCACATGGGCAGACCCATGGTTCAACACTTAAAAAATGCACCAACAAAACCCTAACTACCAGCCCTTTCGGCAAAACCTGCGAAGAAGATGAAGCCTCACCCGAGGTAGAGGTAGGGGTGGTTGCAAGACTCAGGTGTCTGCAACCTTAGCTGGGACACAAATCTATGATTCTTACTCTTAGAAAGTACTTTAGAAAATATCGTTCATCAGTATTTAACCCTCAAGCCACTCTGCATATGGTGCAGAGCACCACAACATTCACTTAGATCTAGGTTAAGTTAGCACTTAGCATCATCAAAATAGGTTTAGCACTCAGCACTTTCATATATGTCAGATCTACACCCATACATCTAAGAATCACAAAGCAAAGTGGATCTATCTAAGAGTATCATAGCAAAGCACATAGCATAATCATATCAAAGCATAACACATGGAAAGAAACCAACACATTAGGTCGAATCACCTAGCACAACACACAGAGTTATCGTGGTTCACCCCCACCCTGGGGGTACGTCCACAAAGTCTTCTTCTTCTTTATTAGCTTTGGTCAATCAGGTTATAGCACAGAGCTCACACTTGTACTCTGCATAGGACATGACATCTATGTGCACCTCGCCAAATCCTCCTTCCCCGAGTAGATCTAGCATAGAGCCTTCTTACAATCCATCCACTCAACACTTACATCACTTGCACTCATCTCTGCAAGTTGGTCACATAATATACACAAATCCTTTACTAGCACTTAGCTTATCTTCTCGCCCTCTCTTACATTGCTTAGCTACTTATTTATACTTTACAAAATAGACCTAAAACATGGGTAAACCCATGGGTCGACATCCCTTTCCCATTAAATTAACCCAAAACCCTAAAAGGGCCCCAAAAGTGGGTCGAGATCCCGTGATCTCTACTTCACCTGGCGTTCCATCTTTGATAGGCTGTCGAAGTCAAAAAATGGTCAAATATGACCAAGTGTTCCTCAAAACTTGGTCAAGGGCCAACAGGCCCCCAACACTCACCTGTGACTCGTCTCGGGTCACTCTGGTTTGATCAACTTCGCTTTGAATGTCTCGAGCTTGGCCCGACCTACTTCAACCTGCTGCAGTGCGACAACCTCTTTCTCAGTGAACTCTTGGATCACTGCATCGTTTACTAGCCCTTCCATGCATTTTTCTATGGTGATGACAACATGTTCAAGCTCGGTTTCCTGTCTCTCAACTTCAGTGAATATTTGGCATGCTTTCTCTTAGAGGGGTTGAAGTCATTGAGAGACTTCCATCACTTTACTTTGCAACATGTGTACCTATTGTTGGGCGGTGCATGTTCTGGAAATCGCTTTATTCTTTTGACTTGGGTCAAGGCCTTCAGCTGTGCCTGTAGCATATCTGCATGCTTCTTTGCTTCATGGAGTTGCACCTCTAATGTCTACAATTATGGGTTCTTTGTGAGGTTCTCATAAGTCTGGGTACTTCTAGCGCTCAACTGCTTACATTCCAAAGCCAAGGTTTTTAACCTGTCAACTGTGCTACGGGAAGTTGCCTCCCTTTGATCTCTTACTTCTTGGGGAGTCTCAGGCACGGTACGAAGTTCCAGATCTGCGATGCGCTGCTGAAGTTGCTTGATTACTTCTTCAAGTTGTGTCACATGCTGAGGGACACGTTCTTCAATATTCACTTCAATGACCGTCACAGAGTGAAGTGCTTTGTGAACTCGTTCCTGCACGTCAAGTTTCTCTGCTAGCAATTGGTCCTTTCTCTGTTGTAACTGTTCTTTCTCCTCCTCCCACTTTGCTTGTAAGGCAAGTTGTTCCTGTTTTGCCTTCTTCTATTTTACTATAAGTGCACTTTTTACTTGTGCCAAAGCCTGGGTGGCTTGCGTTGTGTCTTCTTGAGCTCGTCAAAGGCGAGCTTCGACTTTCTCAGCGATCTGGTGTATTTGAGTGGGCTCATCGCTGGTTCATGTTGTTCCCGTCGTCAAGGGCGTAGTAGAAATGGCTCAGCTGGACTAGAGTGTCTGTTGCACTTCTTGAAGTTCACCCTTGAGTCGGTTGAACATCTCCTCCTGCTTCACTTCTTGCCTTTTTGCGATCTCTAGTGAGGCATCATTCAGCACAACAATCAAGAAGTCGAAGTCATCCTATGTGAGGGTAGTCTTAAACGTAGTCCGGGTGGCCTTAGTTTTCTTTTGGGATGAGGTATTTGGTGGGGTGACCTTCCTTTTCTTAGAGGGCTCCTCCTCCTCTCTAGGTGGAGTAACCTCACCTTTGTTTTGCTCAACCTCTGTGCCACCTAATTATTCACCATCACCTCCGTGCGCAGGTGATATCAAAGTAGTCTTCGTGGATGTGCTATCGATATATTTAACTTCATCATCCTTCTTATTCTTGCTCGGTCCAGGTGTATCCAGTATAGCTTCAAGTCTTTCCACGTCGGATATTTCTGCGAGGTTCACTGGAACAAGAAGGTTCGCCGACCATTCCTTGGTAATCTGCTCCAAGTCTTCATTTGTCAGCTTGTAGTACAACTGGAGTTGTTTTTTGTGCTCATCAAAGCGCACTGTGATATAGGTGAAGTGGCGGTCCACGCTGAATTTGATCAAAGGTCTAAACCTATGAAGTGTGTTTGGTGGGAGGCGTGGTGTAGACTGGATTTCATTCTTCACTTGGTTGTAATAAGTGTGGAAGACGGCATTAGACTTCCACTGCTTTTTCATGTCGCTGGAGTACCACAGCGTACAAAACTTTGTGGCCAGTGGTTCAAAGGGTTCGATCTCCGAAAAAGTGGCACCTTCTGGTAGCTCCCAGGTGATGAAAGCGATGAGTATGAGAAACCAACTAAAGTGGAACTCATACCCTTGGTCTTGCGCTTATCTGCAGTCAAGCTCTAACTTATTTACAAGGTACTTCACCCAGTTCATTTGTAGTCCCTCCACACACTTCCCTGCGAGGTCAACTACAAATCCAGTCACCTGTGTGGGTCTGTTCTTGCGGACTAACTTCCCTGTGATCATCTGAAAACCGAGGTGCACTATTTCATTCTTGATGGAGGCTACCTTGTAGCCTCACATTCCCTTCTCTACATCGCCATATGTGTCTTTTATTCACTGGGCGAGAGCACGATCCGGGGTCTTTCTAGGGTAAAACTCCTACGGGTCAGGGCCCTGCATGCTTGGCCCTATGATCCGATTGATCAGAATCGGATCTACCATGATGTGATGATCCAACCATAAGTATCCTCCATGGTAGCAGGACAACAACAATCTGACGCATGCATTCACTTCCTGATGCCTCCCGAAATGCGAAATCTTCATTACATTGAGGAGAGTTGACTGCGTGAGGTTATAGGTCCATTGCTGATGGAAAATATTTAGTTTCCTCCCTTTTGTGATAGTTAAGTACTTGTGTGGGGCTATCATATTGTAAAATTTGTGATCTCCAAGGTTAAAATCACTAAATTTCAGCGCTGTGAGCTTATCCTAGTCAGCACAAACTACGCGCACCCATTTCGGGAGGTATGCAGTGACCAAATCATAGTCAAAGTCTCTGGGTACAGTGTCTCAATTCACTTTTCCTCTTAGTGATGGGATATATCTAGGCAAGATACTTGGGATCATATTCATAGTGGCGAAGTTGTTTTCGAGCTTCGATCGTCTTTCTGAAGGCGGTCGAGATGGTCATGCTCAAGCAGTGGAGGGGGAGGCTGGAAATGCTCCTGAGGACGATGCATGTACACCTGTAGACACTCCTCGCTCCGACATGACTCTCTCAGTCATTAAGTCAATTAAAACTTCTTCAACTTCTTTCTCAGCAGCGCTGAGCTCGTCTGACATACAAGCTTGGGTCAACTAGCCCGGGTGCGAAAGGAATTCAGGGACTACAGTGAATAATATGGGAACAAGGCAATGATCTCGGGGTGAATTAATCTCATGTTTCATGCTCAAATTCTCACTCAGCAAAAATTATTCTCAGTGCATGGCGCGATGGACTATGTAGGGAAACTTAGCAACGGTCTTCTTGCAACGGGTATGATCCTTCATTAACTCTTGTTCTACCCATTATGGAACTTTTCAATGGTTGGATGACGAACCTTTATTAGTTTTTTTCTCGTTCGGAGTGGAAGTCGAATGGATATATCGTCCCCAATGGCTATATTGCTTCGTCATGGAAAAGTACTCTATGTCATTGTTTTGATATCTCGGCGAAGCTCCAATTCTGCAATGTTTCTTTCTGCGAAGTATCCTCTAGAACTTCTTGTGACCTTACAGTATTAGCCTATTTATTTCTTTACTTTCTAGCCTTCTTCCCAGTGAGCTTCATCTCAGTAATTATTTTACCATTCTGATGCTTATCTTCTGTGGTCTTAGTTGCTTTGCGCTGTTGAAATTCTTTCCTAGGGTTCCTGGGTAATACTTCTTCTGTATCAAAAATAGGTAATTCAATATTTTGCGGATCCTCTAGTGTTCTCTTGGCCTTGACATCGGGGTTGCTAGTATTAAATATCTGCGACCGACTCTTTTGTTCTTCAATCAAGTGCATGATCCTTCTAGTCATAAAGTATTTTAACTCTTGCTTCTTTTGTTCCAAAACTTCGTCTTCCTCTTTTCGTCTGGCTTGTTCTCTATCAATCCAAGGTTTTCCTATGAGCATGGTAAATGGGGCGTTGTCTTCAACAAATTTAATAATCTCAAAGTCTTCCTCTGTTGAAGTTCCATTAGCAGTCATAGGTATCCGTGTGAGCCTTCCACATAGGTTTACTAGTTTACCTCTGAATAAACTTGTTCCTCCTAGGGAAGGGATCATGGCAGGCTTTCCTATAGCTTCCCAAGTTCTTTCTGGCATAATGTTCACTTGTGTTTCTTCATCAAGAATACAGTCAATGTCGAAGTCCCCTATTCTTGATTTGACTTGCTCCTTTTCTTTGAATATCTCTGGTAATCGGACATATTTAAGTTCCTTCAAGGTTTCTTTTATCCATATTAATATTTTCTCTGATTCTTGTTGGGTTTCTGCCTTTTCTAGATCTGCCTTCTGGTCTTCTTGATTCAGATTTAGCCTTTCCAACTTAGCGATCATTCTAGGGCAATCCAATACATCGTGGTCCAAATATTTGCAACAGAGACAACTAGGTTTTCTCCCAGAGCATTCCTTAGCAAGATGTACTGGTCTTTTGCAACTATAACAAAGAGTTAATCCTCTCTTTCTTTTCAATGATCCCCAACTCTTCTTGTACTGCGCACTAGGATCATAGTGTCTAGCCTACAAAAATTTCTTTCTAGGATCCTGCATCCACTTTTTAGTCCAGACATTCTTTCTATGCATAGGTATAACATATCTATCATTATACTTATCAGATCTATTCATATCAAACTTTCTTTCATCTATTAATGCCCTAGTTTTCAAGCTAGGACAGAATCTATCAAACATACCTAGATCCATGCTCTAGAAACAAAAAAAATCACTTATCTTACTTCTACAGAGCACAAAGCTTCCAAATCTAAGAAATTTTGACTATTCTTACCTTTATTAGAGCACAAAGATTACAGATCTTACCTCTTTTCTGCAGATCTGACTTTTTTCTTTCATAAATTTCCACTTGTACTTTTCTTAGAGCACAGAGCGTTTAGATATCGCTTCGTTTCTTCGGATCAGATCTTCCTTTCTCCAGATATGACCTTATTCCTGGCACAAAGCTTCACAGGTCGAGTAAAAATTTGCACAATAGGGCCACAGATCTACACACAGAGCTTCCTTTTGCACAACTTTTCTTCTTCCTCAGTTCCCAGCAATCATAGTTTTAGGTCTTGGCAACAGAACCATTTGTTGGCATAAGGGTAGACCCAGGGTTCAACGCTTCAACAATGCACCAACAAAACCCTAACTATCGGCCCTTTTAGCAACACCTGCGAAGCAGATGAAGTCTCACCCAAGGTAGTGGCAGGGGTGGTTGCAAGACTCAGGTGTTTGCAACCTTAGCTAGGACACAGATATGTGATTCTTACTCTTAGAAAGTACTTTATCAAAGATCATTCATCGGTATTTAACCCTCAAGGCACTCCGCAGATGGCGCAGAGCACCACAACATTCACTTAGATCTAGGTTAAGTTAGCACTTAGCATCAACAAAATAGGTTTATCACTCAGCACTTTCATATATGTCAGATCTACACCCATACATCTAAGAAGCACAAAGAAAAGTGGATCTATCTAAGAGTATCATAGAAAATCACATAGCATAATCATATCAAATCATAACACATGGAAAGAAACCAACACATTAGGTTGAAGCACCTAGCACAACACACAGAGTTACCATGGTTCACCCCCACTCTGGGGCTACGTACACAAAGTCTTCTTCTTCTTTATTAGCTTTGGTCAATTAGTTTACAACAAAGAGCTCACACGTGTACTCCGCATAGGATAGGAGATCTGCGCACACCTTTCCAGATCCTCCTTCCCCGAGTAGATCTAGCATAGAGCCTTCTTACAATCTGTGCACTCAGCACTTACAGCACTTGCACTCAACTCTGCAAGTCGGTCACATAATATACACAAAGCCCTTACTAGCACTTATCTTATCTTCTCGCCCTCTCTTACATTTCTTAGCTACTTATTTATACTTTACAAAATAGGCCTAAAACATGGGTAAACCCATGGGTCGACATCCCTTTCCCATTACATTAACCCAAAACCCTAAAAGGGCCCCAAAAATGGGTCGAGATCCCGTGATCTCTACTTCGCCTGGCGCTCCATCTTTGATAGGCTATCGAAGTCCAAAAATGGTCAAATATGACCAAGTGTTCCTCAAAACTTGGTCAAGGGCCAATAATACACAATGAACAACATACAAATATCTAACATAAATTAACCATTAACGAATTCTAGGAGGAATTTTACTACTAAGGGAAAAGAAAATAAGAGACAAAACGGATGGACGAGAACAAAAATATCTTCATTAATTAGAACAAAAATTCATTTACAGATTTATTACATCTTAGACAAATATGTAACAATTCTCTCCTTTGTTTTTGCCCCTTTTGTTGTCTTTTCTCTTTTTTGTTTCCTCCTGTGTGAAAACGAAGTCAAATTTTGTTGAATTCTTCTGAGTTAAACCCTCCTACATTGTTTCTTTCCCCATTTATCTTTTCATTTCTTAGCAGCTGAATTGTTCAAACCATTCAACTTCCTCAACTGTTTTTTGTTTTTCCCCTTGGGTAGTTACATAGTCCACCTTCCCAAAACAGTTTTTCCAAATGATGAGTTGACGAGATTTAAACGGTTGTTGCAACTTAAACGATTCATTTTCCCACACTTATTTGGACTGCCACTTGTCACATTCCTCTTACAATACATGTGGATTTAAAAATGCATAATTCATAACCTCTAAATATGTCACATGGGTGTTGCATCAATGTGTTACAACACAGTGTTGTAGCAATTGTTACAACATTGTGTTGCAACAATTGTTACAACATTGTGTTGCAACAATTGTTACAACATGTGTTGTAGCAATTGTTACAACATGTGTTGCAACAAATTTTACAGCATTTTGTTTCATCAATTGTTTCAGCATGTGTTGCATCAAATGTTACAGCAAAACATGTTACAACAATAGGAATTTGGCACTTATTTCTTCCTATGATTTATTAGCTTAAACTTGAAATATTTTTTGGGTTGGTGTGGATTGCTTGAGGCCAAATATGCTCCTACATCAAGTGGATAGGTGAATGACAATAAAATTTAATTGTCTTAAATCAATGTCTCAAACATCTCCACTTCGTAACAATGATGACATATTTATCTTTAGTATAGGTGGCCAAGTTACTTTCCAGATGAGTTTTTATTTATCCTACATTGGATATGTGAAGCGATCTTCTCATTATTGAGACCTATTATTATATTAGATATGTCTTCAAGTCCTTTTCCCTTCCTTAAAATGTGGATCATAAATGAGATCATGTGTGTATCTCCTAAAACCCCATGTTTGGAGATTAATGAAGTGTTTTCTTTTTAATAGATGATTTTTTTATGTATCTTACATTTGATTATGTGAAATGCTATTTTCATTAGTAAGACTTCTATATTAAGAATATCTTCAACTATTTATACATTCATTCAAATGTTTCATAATTTGTTTAGTTTGGATTACTTTATGACCAGTTTAGAAAAAACATATATATATATATATATATATATATATATATATATATATATGTAACGACCCTTGATTATGAATTATAATTAATTTAATAATGTAATCCTAAAAGATTAGCTAAACTATAATTATTTATTATTAATTAGTTATTCTTGATTATCATTAATTTAAGTATAATTAACTCTTTAATCAATATGGTTAATGATTGATTTAATTATTAATTAATTCATTAATTAATAAAGTATTAAATTAAAGGTGGAGAATAAAATAT
>ML784597.1:152046-168482 GCA_009831015.1 Picea engelmannii
CGAGAAGATAAGAGAATTAATGAATGGATAAGGGTAATTAAATGAAGGGATAAGGAATTTAATGGAGGAAGGAGTGTCGGTGAAGGGAGGGATAAGGAAGGAAGGAAGGAGTTGGAGGGGGGCATTCGACGGGAAGGAGGCCACGATTTTTTTTGGGGAGAACTCTGAGTATTGGACCAGGGAGGAATTTTGTGTTTGGGATTGACACAGTGGACCGGGGTTGCTAGAGGTTTTGGGCTCGGAGGGCCAGGATATCCGTAGATATCCTGGAGCTAGGTCGTTTTCCTAGTTGGCAGGGTGGACAATAGTTTTGGGCAATTTTTCTGTGTTTGCAACAGGACTGGGCTGTGTAGCAGGTAGCAGGAGAGCAACAGCAGCAAGGCAGCTGACAATGGAAATAGCATCAGAACTAGGTACCTTGTTGAATTATGCATTTATTTATTCTGCTATGAATTCGTTAATATTTGATGAATCTAAATTGCTAAAGTTGTTGGTATGAAGATCGATATTATGATGAATAGATATTGTTATAGTTAAGAAATAATTGCTTGTGAGGATAACAATGTTTAGATATATATTTTTGGGCATTACAATATATATATATATATATATATCTTCTCACGTTGACCAAAAAATTGGTGTTTTTTTTCCAAAATTAAACTTTGTTGGGAGTGATCTAATTTTTTTGTCGAGTTCTAATCGGTCATTCAAAGCAACATATTTTTGTTGGGTCGACAATGGGAATTGAATAGGAAATTCAATTTTGTAGGTTTAACGAATGGTTGGAAGGCCTACATGTACGAGTCTCAAATTTTTGAGACCATCACAATTTATGAAGCTTGCTACAGTGTTAGTTTCCAATTGGTGGAATTTAGAGTGGTGGGCTAGACAAGATGCATATATATTTACTATATGATATATAGAATTGTTGTGCTTCATTTTTTCATTAAATTTAGTATGGCCCATAAATTTTGAAGGGATTTATGTGTACTTATTGACATGATTCTCTGCAATAGCTTTCACATATTACAAGGAGTTTTAATTGAATTCTTTTGTTCTAATTAATTGTTGTTAAGTTATTTGGGGTTTATCACGCTACATTGTAATATAAGTGAGGGAGAGGTGGATAAGAAGTCTTATGCATCAAGTATCTTGTTTTATGCATAGTTCATATACTTTTTTGGTGTTGCTAGTTTTTCCAAGAGAAAGTCAAGTGGTTCGAGGGATATTACAAAGATTATGTAATCTGAAGGAAGTCAAAGGAGAGCTGGGAGAGAGGGTGTGTTGTTTTGAGGTTGTATTTTTTACTTTTTTGGGGGGTTTCTTAATGGGTTTATCTACTATGTCATTTTTTATTTTTCAAAGAGATGGATCTATTATGGATTTGCAAGTGTCAGAAGTGGCGAGTTCCAAGAGTTCTAATTTTGGGGTCGTGGAAATTTACGTCAGAGTGTAATAAATCCTTTGCATTGTATACTATATGCCAGGGAAAATTAGGTCATGATTATTATTTTGTGTTTCCTTGTTGTTGACTTGTATTTTTCATCTTCTTTTGCAGTTGATTGATGCTATGGATATGGTGAAAGTGTAAAGTTAGGGAGAAGTGCATTATTTTGCATGTGTTGTAGAGAAATGTTGTTTTTAGGTTGATTCATTGAACTGTGTTGCATCTATTCTATTTTTATTGGGCGTTTTATTATAGTATAAGAATATATAGTTAAAAAAGATGGTAATTTTGCAGTTTGTTCAAAGGATTTTGCTATGAACATATGGCGACACTCAATGTGGATATGTCTTGTGCATCTTGGTAGTGGAAGATGAGTATCGCTAACACAACCAATGTTGTGTATTTTCAATGCTTATGTGGAGAATTCATGCTAGGTGTTTCTGTGTTGTCATCTTGTATTTTTCATCTTATTTTGCAGTTGATTGATGCTATGGAGATAATGCGGGTATAAAGTTAGGGAGCAGTGAATTATTTTGCATGCGTTGTAGAGAAAAAAAAAATTAGGTTGGTGCATTGCATTGTGTTCCATATTTTATCCTTTTATTGGGGGTTTGATTGTAGTATAAGTAGATATAGTTCAGAAAGTCAGGAATTTTGCAGTTTTCCCATAGGCTTTTTCTATGGATATATGGCAACACTCTATGCAACTATGTCTTGCACATATCAACAATGGCAAATCAATATGGTTGACATAGCTAATGCAATGTATTTTCAATGCTTGTGTGGAGAATTCATGCTATTTATGGTCGTGTTGCCTCGTGTGTATGCACGATGAATTGTTATGGGAGATGTAATTTGGATGATATTTCAGGGATTTGTCACAGGTTGATTTTGACGGATTTTAAAGAAAACGACAACCATTTAGAGATTTTGTGTTGTGTGAGAGGCATATATGTGTGGAGGGTGGATATTTTTCTATTGAAAAACCTCTGTCCAACCTCAAAATTGGGCAAGTAAAAAGGCTCATGACAAGCAGATTGTTCAAATAACTCACATACCTAGGATTACAACAAGGCGAAGGGTAGGATGCCAATTTGATAAAATGTCTTTTACACATATCAGATACCTTTCGAATAACAATAGTGAAAATAAAAAACCATCGAGAATTTTACATATAGGTGGCATATTTACTTGCCACTGCTTCTAGATGTGTGGTGTTTTCTCCTAAATCCAAGAAAATCAATTTATTATAAATCAATGATCTATTTTGCAAATTATGTTGCTTGTCAAAATGACATATGTGGAACTATTGGAAATTCTAAGGTGTGGGAGGGTGACCTGTTTAGGTTATCTACACAAGGATTAGAAACAAACCATCTTAAGTACACCAATTATAATTGTGCGGGGTGCATGAGGATTGTATACTTTTGACCCTTGTGTTGAGAATTCATGCAACTTATGGTCTACCATTGGTAGAGTTGTTTGTATAGAGATTTGTGCAATTGGAATATCAATTTCATCATCACTTCCACATAGGCGTATGCTACACAGACTTGATACTTTGTCTATTTAGCACTTGGTCTATATTGAAATCTTATGCGGAGAATTGATACACCTACTCTTTCCACATTGTCGCAGTTCAACATATGGAATTGTGTTTGATAGTGTTTTCTCTATGCATAGTGTAGTTACTTAGTATCATTCATATTTGCATTGGCATTGGTGTAGTGTTTAAGGAAACTAGTTCTCTCTTATCAGCTATATTGTTGGATCAAATGGTTGAATGAGACATTCTTGATGTGAATCATATAAAAAATGCGTTTTTTTACTTACATTTTGTCCAAAGATAAATGGGTCACAGAGTTTTCATTGTGTCAAGGAAAATAACAAGATTCACATCGACCAAAATTTCCTTTACACATATATCAACTACCTTTCGAATAAAAATAGAAATGATAAAAAACCATCGATCACTATACATATAAGTAGCACATTTTCTTTGTGGTTATTCGATGTGTGTGGTTTCCTCCTGAATTGGAGAAAATCAATTTATGATAAATCGGGGACTTATATTGCAAACTATGTCACTTGTCACAATAAATGATGTGGAAGTATTGGAAATGCGGAAGTGAAGAAGTGTAGCAATGCAAGAGGGTGGACGGTGTGGGTTCTCCACACAAGGATTAAAAAATAGATTGTATTAAGTGAACCAAGTATAAATATGAACATATGGTAGCACTCCATGCAATGATTTCTAGCGCAGGTTGGCATTGGCAAAGGAATATGGCTAGAACAACCATCACTGTGCATTTTCGATGTTTGTGCAGAGAATTCATGTCGGTTATTATTGTGCAATTTAGCACCTGCTATTGCAAAATCTCTCTCCAACATCGAAAATGGCGAATTAAAAACTCTTTTGACTAGGAAATTATCGAAAGACAAATAGATTGAAAAGATGGGATTACCGTGAAGCCAAGAGCAAGATTCCAATTAGCTCAAATTTATTTTAGACATTTATCAACTACCTTTTGAATAGGAATAAGTATAATCGAAAAATCATCAAGTAGTTTATAGATATGAATTTAATTTTCTTGGCACTGTCTCTAGATGCATGGCCTTTCCTCCTAAAGGGGGCTCAATGAATTTATCATAGATCAATGACCTAATTTTTGAATTTCATTGCTTGTTAGAATGACGGATGCAAGAATATTGGAAATGTGTAATTGCGGAAGTATAACAAAGTGATAGGATGTCCAGTGTAGGTTCTCCACATAGGATTTAAAATAGAGGGTCTTAAGTACACCAAGTATAGCTGCAAAAAATGGATGGGGATTCAAAATAGATTGAGTGAATGCTTGTTCTATTTTTCAGTTCTTGTGAATGATTCTAGAGTTTCAAGCCTTGCACTGAGAATTCATGTCACTTATGGTTTCACATTTGCAAATTTGGTTGCATAGATGCTTGTATGATTGGCAGAGTAATGTCATTAATACTTACGCATAGGTTTATACTACACATAGGGGATAATTTTTCTATTTATCACTCGGTCTATATCCAAATCTTGTGCGGAGAACAATTACATTTTCTCTTCCCACATTGTCGCAATTTTGTGCTATAGAAAATTTTTCCATACTCCATGCATCTTGATTTGATGGCCTTCCATTTCCCTTTGCAGACCTCATCTCTCCCTTTTATGTGCACTCCAGAGATAAAATACTCAATTTTTTACATGTACATGACCTCCCAGTTATGCATAACACATACATACGTGGGCTACTCCACTATATCCCACGTACATTGGGTTTGGCACTCAAAAAATAAAAATTGCATCAAGTTGTAACATCCCGCTCCAACACACTTACCGAACTTATTCTTTGAGGACACTTGCTCGCAATTTATCTGGATTATTATGTTATTAAAACATTTGATTTTGATTATGAGGCATTATGGGTTGATGACATGTTGTTTTACTGCATTGACATAGACAGGTGCTATTGACTCGGTTTTACTGAGTGTGCAGGATTTGGACCTTGAGGATGCAGAGGCATCGATGGAACCCCTTGGACTCCGGATCAAGTCGGGGAGTGTACCATTGGGGTTTGATTGTTTACTGTGATATTAGTGCATTTGATTAAATGATAGGATATGGATATATTCTGACATGATTCGTTGATGATGCCGACTGACAATAGCTTGTCGACCAAACTCACATGTGCAGTCAAGGGGTCACGCACGACTACTAGAGATGTTGAGGGAGAGGTGTAGAAAACATCCCTGCCACAACCTATTAGCACTCTCGTCGTGGCTCGAACTGTAGGTTAATGTTTACCTAGTTTGAGAGGACTCATGATGTCGTGAGGGTGAACTACGACAGTCGCTCACGATGATTCTAAGGGGCGCACAATAAGGTGGGGGCCTTATTCCTTAGAGGCCCTTAGTCTCCCACAAGTTCACCTGGCGGAGTATTGACTCTAAGGTTTTTTTATGTCTACCAAGTCAGTCAAGAGGCAAGTGGCACCCTTGGAGCACGCGGTGTGTCCTGAAGGGCATGTCGCGCAAGAAAAATGGAAAGAGGTGAGTGGCACCTTTGGAGCACGTAGTGCGTCTTGAAGGGCACGTCGTGCAAGGGAAACAGATTAAGGCAAGTGGCACCCTTGGAGCACCTAGTGCGTCCTGAAGGGAACATCGTGTTGTTGATGATAAATGAATGAAACTAGATGGCCTTAGGACGAATAACGTGTTAATAATTTTTGAAAACAAATTCCCTAATAAAATGTCGCCCAGCACGAAAATTTAAGGTCTAAGTCTAAATTATGCTAGTGGTAAAATTGTATCTATCTATTTAAAAAATAAAAATAAAAATAAAACAACATAAATAATAATTATACTCTTCGTTAAATCTTGTAGCAATAAGGGGGTAAGCAATTTAAGTGATTCATAAAAATCTGTTAGGGTAAAATTTTAAAAAAAGGGGAAATAATTGTTTTATTATTTATGATAATTTGAAATTATTAACTAAAAAGGGAAAAAGGAAAAAGGGGGTTAATTTCTACACCTGCCAATTTGAGTCCTAAATGAAAAGGGGAAAGAAAGAAATCTAAAATATTTAGGAAACTAGGAAAACAAGGAAACATAAGAAGAAAAGGGAAACCCAAGGGAAAAAGCAGAAAGTCAAACTTAGTAAGGTATCTACCATTAAGAACTTTCTAATTTAAAACTGAACTAGCAAATTGATAATGGGGAAAGTCATTAAAACCTGTAAGAGAATTTGGGGACACCTAGGAGCGATTATAGGAGTGAATCTAGGTGGGTGAGGGAAATAAGGGAAATTAATTTGTGGAGGAATGAAGGGGATGGGTCAAGTATGGGGAGGAATTTTTAGGATTTAATTTTTAAAAACTTAATTAAATGAGATTTTAGGAAAGTAAGGGACTTCGAAACTCTATATAATGAAGGGAGGAGAAGGATGAAGGGTCGCTTCTGTTTGTGTAATGTTACGCTGCATAAATATCTACTTGACTGACTTAGCTTGTGGGAGTTCAGATACCCAACTCGGTGAGGAGTGGTAGCTCGTCCTTGTGAGGCGAGCTGGGACCTAGCTGAATCTATGGATAGTGTGGGTGGCCCCTTTGCGGCTCAGGGGGCTAAGGGGGAAGAAGAGTACCCCTAGCATTGGTTGGGAGGTACCGGTGAAGTCTCGTTGGTTGGCAAGCAGGAGTTGCATGGAGCGCGCAGGACGTCACTCAGAGCGGGCGATCAGGCAACGATATGCTCTCTTCATTTTTGTATGGTAGATTGTGGTAAGATTTATGCTTTGATATACATGTTTATTGGAGTAAGTAAACTGATTGTCTAGATTGATGACTGAAATTTTTCTTAGCCTAGCTCGATAATTGATTGACTCCCATGGCCTTCGTTTCCCCGCATGTCTTGACTACCTTGTGGTGTTGATTGTGACCTTTGTGGTTGTTTGCCTTTGTCCCTATCTCATCAGTCCACGCTTGAGCAGTCGGCCAGGAGCCTGATCTACAGTCATCACTTCAGCGTTAATAGACTTATGGATATCAACAACTGCTTTTCTATGTGTGGATGATGAGAGAAGGATGTTCCTATCAGTTGTCTACCTCTGTTGCTTGTCCTTGGTTGATTGTTGTCCTGCACCTTGATGCGGATATTCGACCCGAAAATTTATTGATTAATGGTGAGATTTTATCTTTTTCCCTGTCTGTGTTTTTTATATTTGGCATCTTGGTAGTGGAAAACTGTGTTAATTTCTTAGTCTGCGTTTTTATATTTGGTACACTGGAAATGGAAAAATGTTTTTTTTTAGTTATTCCTGTTTGTGTTATATTGGTAGCCTGGAAATGTAAAAACAATTTAATTTCTTAGTCTGTGTTTTATATTTGGTACCCTGGACAGGGAAACGCATTTTTTTTAGTCATTCCTGTCTGCGTGGTAAGGGTATCCTGGTAAGAAAAACTAAAATGTTTTTTTTTTCCTATATGCATCTTGCATTTAACAAATACGGTGATTTGAATACCTTTGTGTTTGGCGATTGCCCTTTAAGAAGACTGGGATTTTGCATAAAAAAATATTGTGGTGTGAATACATTCGTTGCTCTGCGATTGCCCCATTCTGTTTTTATTATGTTTGTCGCATTCTGATTTACCGCATTTCGATTTGCACCATTCCATTTTTAATTGACAGTATTGCCCCATTTTGTTTTTATATTCTCTGTGACTTGACTGAAATTACCAGCGTGTTTCAGCCTTCATCGGCATATTTTTATCACTAATTGCAAGACATCTTTATCACTGATTACAGCCTATTTTCTGTTGAAATTAATTACCACGTTTTTCCCTTATTTGTGTAGCATTTTGGCTAACTGTGTTTGTTGATGTGTGGCACAACTAATTGCCCTTAAAATTTTGAGTGCATGTGTTGTTGATTGGGCACGATTTTCCATCAATTGTATATTGTGTTTTTCTGATGTGGGGGGACAACGATACTCCTTAAAAACTATGACTTCGTTGATGGGGAATGACCACGAGTTGGTCCTTCTGTTGTTGTATTGTTTTTTCTTATCTTCCTTCAATTTTGGGTACCCAGCTTTCTCATTGCCAACCATAATTGCTACAGTGATGCCCTTGTTCCATTAATTGTCATGTTATTTACCTCATTATTACTATAACAATTGTTGTGATTGACATGTTAATCGCCTTGTTATTTCTATGTTAATTGTTATGTTAACAGTCATGTAATTTGCCTCGTTATTGTTATAATAATTGTTGCGATTGACATGTTAATCGCCTTGTTATTTCTATGTTAATTTTTATGTTAACAGTCATGTAATTTGCCTTGTAATTTGCCTTGTTATTTGCTATATTAATTGTTGAGTTAATTGACATGTTAATCGCCTTGCTATAGCTATGTTAATTGTTATATAAACAGTCATGTAAATAGACTTGTTTTTGCTGAATTAATCGTTATGTTAATTGTTACATTAAGTGCCTTGGTAATTGCTATATTAATCGTTGTGTAACTGCTATGTTAATTGCCTTGTCAAATTTCTACAACGATATTAATAGTTAGTAGTTTCCTTCTCAATGTTAATAAGACAGCTAGTACTGTTAGTTCTATCATTATAGCTAGACTACATGTCAAGGTTTAATTGTTCTTAAGTGTGATGATGGTAGAGTTTTACTTTAAGATTATTAATATTGTTATTTAAGTTAATGGCTAGTTAGATGGAGATTTTGGATTAATATAGAATTGTCCATTTGAGTTGTAATAATGATTAAATTTAGATTGGTGAGTAAGGACTAGATTGCCAATTTTAGACTTGCTAAATTGATTTATAATTGAGGATAGATTGTATTTATAATTACAGTTCTAGTATTTATTACTTAGACTTGCTAGATTGATGGTATTAACTTAAATTAGCAGGGGCATCAATGACAATTTGCATTTTAAACGTGCCCCGTTTAGAATGGTAAGCCATGATTAAATAGATGGTAATCTTGACAAGTTTAGGCTGGGTAATTTCTTGGGTCGTGGACGATGTTGTGTATTGGCTTGTTTCATCCCTTTTCTTCATCCTCTGAAGTTTCGTCGACCTGTTGTTGGGGTATGGGTGTGGTTTTCCTCCCAGTATTCGGTTTCTAGTGCATCGGTTTTATCTAGATTCTTGGGTCTAGATAGGATGTGTTGCGCCAAGGTTATTGATGCATCTATCACCTAGGAACGACATGATTCCTGATAAGGGGATCATGGCGTGCCCTGGGGGATAGCGGAAAATGACATCTTGGATGGAGCAGGTTCTTTTTGTGTGAGTGTTGTCGAGTGCACAAGTTGGTCTTGGCGCAAGGGTCGAACGCCTTGAGGCGTTAGGTCCGCGCACCTTGAGGTTATAGTCTTTGTTCGTCTAGGCTGTGATGTCAGGATGGGGATGCTTTCCCTTATCTTGTAGGTGTGGTCGTGTTGTGTCAGGCGGGTAGTCGTCATCCTTGTTATCCTACGCATGTTTTTCCAGTGGTCCTTGAGCCTGTGTGTGGTGTCACAGTAACCTGTTTCCTGGACTGCATGCTAGCATTCGTTGTCAGTGGTGTGGTTAAACTATTGTCATCGTCTCCTTCTTGCCTCTTAACTCCTGAAAACAAAAAAAAAATTGCTTCTCTTGTTTTCGTAACGATGAAGTCGTTACATATGGTATTAGAGCGGGTTCAACCTGTGACTAGGGATTGCTACGGCTTTCATTGATATGATTTGATTATAATGTTGCTAATTGAGTTGACTTGTATGCATGCAGGTAATCATGGTTAGAGGATGTCGTGGAGGCAGATGACGGGGTGCTAGGGGAGGAGGCATGATGCCTCTAGTAGCATCCACGCCTGAGGGATCTAACCCCTAAAGAGACAAACAGGTTGTTGGGCAGGAGCAGATAGCAGTTGGTGATGTGGTCGGAATTATGAGATCTTTTCAGTGCATGTATGAGGCACTGATCAGTCGTTTGGACAGAGATGAGGCCAGAGCATCGGCACCCCCTGAGGGTCCACCACGCACTCTGATTAGTACTGGTAGCGCGATGTGCTTTGCACTTCACGATTATACCTCCAACATGAAGGTCTGCATGGCGGTCTTCCAACTGAAAGGAAGCACTCTCCTATGGTGGAAGATGCTCCTACCGCAGTTGAACATGGTCGTCGAAGACGTGCCATGGGAACTGTTCGAGGAACGGTTCCAAGAGAGATACCTATCAGAGGAATTCATTGAACGTCATCTCAACAAGTTCACCACCTTACGACAGGGTGGTCGTACGGTGCCCGAGTACGAGGCCCATTTTATGGAGCTTCTCCAGTATGCTTCGCATCTTAACACTGAGAAACTTAAGCTCAACAGGTTTTTGTTTGGCCTTAACGGCAACATACGTGCAAAGGTTAGGATTTTGATGCCTCAAACCTTGCATGATGTCATCTAGAAGGCCCTCATAACAGAGGAGGATCTTATCAGTGGGGATCAGACCAGGACTCCAGCAAGACCAGCAGGGTAGGTATCATCTGGTGCACAGCAGCATCAGACATCAGCCAGACATACGCCAGGGTATCATGGCTTCCAGAGGGGATCCAATTTCACTACACCTCAGTGATCGACGCCTCAGTAGCGGACACCTTATCGAGGACCATAGCATCAGTAGCAGCTTTGACCGCAACAGTAGTAGTTTAGGCCTTTTCAGTAGAACAGACCAGGATTCCAAGTTGATGGGCCATCATCTTCTACTTCGGGTACCAGGACTACTGGGCTGAAGAAGGGGTGTTGGACATGTGGGGAGCCACACTACCAGCGTGACTTCCCTGTGGAGAGGATTAGAGCGTCCGGATCAGCTAGACCCACTACCATGGGAGATATGGGAAAGGCCCATCATATTCATGCAGCAGTGAATAACCGCCAGGCAGAGAATCAGTCGACTGTGCTCGAGACAAAAGGTACCATCGCTGACTAGACCCTTAGTATTTTGATAGATCCTGGTGCTACCGAGAGTTTTATTTATGGTGTAGCGCTAAAAAGGATTAAGGTAAAGGAAGTTGAACAGGATGAGTTTAGCTTCGTAGAGATGGCCCTGGGATCCAAACAAAAGGTTGGAGGAAAGGTTACGGGTTGTATCCTTAACCTGGGAGATTTTTCACCAGGGCCAACCTGTACATCACGATCTTAGGATCTTATGACGTCGTGATCGGTATGGACTGGTTGGAATTGCATGAGGCTATACTCAACTGTAAGACGAAACAGTTGAACTTGATCGATGATGAGGGACAAAAACGTGTGATTGTAGGCCAGAACCAGGGATTTTCCCTTAGGTTCATCTCTTCCTTACATCTTCGAAAGAGCATGTGCAAAGGGTGCAAGCTTTATGTGATCCTTGCGTTAAACGAGAAGGGAGTAACGGAAGGTCTAGAACACCTTCTGGTGGTGAGAGAGCTTGTGGATGTATTTCTGGAGGAGTTACTTGGGATGTCGTCGGAGAGGGAATTGGAGTTTACCATAGACCTAAAACCAGGGACTGGACCGATAGAAAGAACGCCTTATCAGATGTCGACCCCGGAGTTACAGGAGTTGAGAATGAAACTAAAGGAATTGGTGGACCTAGGACTAATACGTCCAAGTGTGTCATCGTGGGATGTGTCTGTTATTTTCATACAAAAGAAGGATGGGTCGTGGAGGCTCTGCATTGACTACCGTCAATTGAATAAGGCCATGATCAAGAATCAATATCTGTTGTCGAGGATTGATGATCTGTTCGATCAGATGAAGGGTGTGACGGTGTTCTCAAAGATCGATTTATGATCAGGGTACCACTAGTTACGGATTAAAGAAGATGGCATCCCTAAGACCGCCTTTAAGATGAGGTTTGGACATTACGAGTTTATTGTTTTATCATTTGCACTGACAAACACCCCAGGGGTATTTATGAGTTTGATGAACGGGGTGTTCCGCGAGTACTTGGAGAAGTTCGTCCAAGTATTCATTGACGATATTTTGATTTACTCTCGGACGACGGAGGAGCATGACAAGAACTTGCGCTTGGTACTACACTGTCTGCGAGAGCACAAATTGTATGGGAAGTTGTCCAAATTTTCATTTTATCAATCAAATATTCACTACTTAGGGCATGTCATCTCCAACGAAGGCATCGTCGTGGATCCAGCAAAGGTCAAGGCTATTATGGAATGGCCTGCACTGATGAATGTCCCGTAATTTCATAGCTTCATGGGTTTAGCAGGATACCATCGACGATTCGTCGAGGGATTTTCGAAGATAGAAAATCTGATCACGGAATTGCAGAAGAAAAACAAGAAGTTTGTTTGGACCGAGAAATGTGCAGAACAATTTTGGAGGCTCAAGGAGTTGTTGACATCAGCACCAATACTAAAGGTCCCTGACATAGATGCATACTTCTTGGTATGCAGTGACGCATCCAAGGAAGGCTTAGGCAGAGTCTTGATGCAAGACGGATGAGTGATCACTTACATCTCAAGGAAACTGAGAAGGAATGAGGATAACTATGCAACGCATGATTTGGAGTTGTTAGCCATCGTATATTCCTTGAAGGTTTGGAGACACTACCTTGTTGGATGAAAATTCAAACTAAAGACTAACCATTGTGGACTATAACACATCTTTATGCAAAGCGACCTAAACGCGCGACAATGGCATTGGTCAGAATTGCTTAGCGAGTACGACTTTGAGATTACTTACATAAAAGGAACAGTGAACCGAGTGGCAGATGCATTGAGTCAGAGACCACACATCTTTTCAGTGCTGCCTCTTCAGACGAATCTACGTGAAAAGATTCTAACTTTACAGCGTGACGATGACTGGTACAAAGAGGTCAAGGGTTTTATCGGACAAAACACAATGATGGTACCTAGATTTGAATGATTTTCGTTTGATAGCGATGGTTTATTGAGGTTTAAAAATCAGATTTACGTACCGTCGAATGACGAGTTGAGGATGTTGATCTTAAGCGAGGCTCATAGAGTCATCTACATGGCTCACCCGGGAGTCACAAAGATGAGGGCAGACCTTAAACCCTTATTCTTCTGGAAGGGATTGAAGGCAAACATAGTCAACTATGTGGCTATATTTCTAGAATGTCAGCAGGTAAAGGCTGAACATAGACACCCAACAGGATTACTACAGCCACACGCTATTCCAGAATCAAAATGGAAGGTTATTTCGATGGATTTTATTGTTGGATTGTCACTGACAGCAAGGAGACATGACTCAATTTTCATAGTAGTAGACACTCTTACGAAGAGTGATCACTTTATTCATGTGCATACGACGTATCAGGCACCTGACATAGCTAGAGTTTTCATCAGTGAGATTGTGAGGTTGCATGGCATGCCTAAGAGGATTATATCTGATTGAGGATCGGTGTTTACTGGACGATTTTGGACGAGTTTCCAAGAGGCCTTGGGAACCCAACTTAACTTTAGTATTGCGTATCACCCGAAGACTGACGGGCAGACCGAACGAACAAACCAGACCTTGGAGTACATGTTTCACATGTACGTGATGGACCAACAAAAGAATTGGGAGGAATTGTTACCACTGGTGGAATTCACTTATAACAACAGTTACCAAAGCACCATTAAGATGGTGCCTTTCGAGTTTCTTTACGGGTGACCGTGTCGGACACCTTTGAGTTGGGATCAGCTTGAGGATAGGGTCCTGGTGGGACCAGAAGCGATCCAAGAAATGGAAGATAAAATGCAAATGATAAGACAAAGGATTAAAGAAGCGCAGGATCGGCAGAAGAGTTATTTCGATGCGCACCGTGTCGACCATAGTTATGAGGTTGGCGATGGAGTCTTCTTACGAGTTAAACCTCATAAGAGTTCAATCAAGTTTGGAAAGGGAGATAAACTCTCTCCTAGGTGATCAGGGGATCAAATTTTGCTCAAAAATTCAAAGTTCTTGGAATCGCTTCAAACCAAATGAGAGCGTAGGCCTCGTCGTTGCGAACCCAACGCAACTCGTTTCGTCTCAAACAGACATCAGGAGTGAGGGATATAGCGATCTGTTCGTCAAGTCAAACAGGTAAAAATTTTGGTGTTGACTGTACAGTTCGTACAGTCCGTACCGACTGACGTGGCAGGGCCGTACAGACCGTACGATGATGTGGCATCCGATGACGTGGCAGAATCTGGTTGGTTGTTGGAGGTGAATGATGTGTTGACACATGTCATCCTATGATTGGTGGTTTGATGCCACGTGGCCCAATCAAGGGCTGCCATGTGGCACCTTTATATTGGTTGATTGTTATATGCAAAATATATTGGAGTCCGGGGGGTTCGACCCTCGGACCTCCCCACCGCATAAACCTTTACAAACATCCTCCCGACCATTACACTGCTATTTGTTCCTTGATACATAAGTGTGTTTTAAATTATTTGAATTCTCATTATGTATTGAATGGCGGGGGGGACATGTCGGGGCTTAGCCCCGACCCGCGGTCTTGTGGATAACATATGTGACCATATATCGGTGCTAAACCAAAGCCCCGCGGCAATGTTGTATTATTATAACCATACATTTGTGTAAAGAACGCGCGGGAAGTTAACGCATGGAAAGTCGCGCGGTTATATAATGTGTGGCCCCATTTCACATGGGCATAGAACTCGGTCACATGGGTTTCCATGTGACCATGTATGGAGCGCGGGGAAGTTAAACAGTTAAACGGTTCTAACCACTTCTTGTTTATAGCGCGAGGTCATATGACCCATACGCCCAGGTACCTAGGCGGTTAGGGGCTGGCGCACCCTTAACCGTCCTACGGTTTGCATCGTTGGTGCGGTTGCACCCGGTGCTGGGTTTTCACACTTAAATTTGCGTGTGAGCCAGGTTCAAACAACAAGGGTGCAATTTGTAGATGCAGAGACAACAAGCTAGAAGGGGAAGACTTCCAGGAGGCCTAACTTCTTCGTTTTTCGATTGATTGAGGTGCCGAAAGAGCCCAGACAGGGGTTTTTGGATGCTCTGAAGCCATTGGAGCAGTCGGTTTGTCAGTTTGAGCATTGTAAGACATGTTTTTGATCACTTTGAGAAATTAATAATAATGATCCATTGGAAGTTGGACCAGGAGATGTAGCCCAAGAGAGGGGTGAACTCCTTTATCAATTGTTGTGTTTATGTGCTTATGTTCATTGATTATACTGTTGTCTATGAGTATTTTACATAATTAATCCTTTAATCTATGTGTTGCAAACTGATCCTGTTGCCTTAAACACATAACATTTACATTGCAAATAATTTCAAGTATTTCATGACTTCTTCATTTTTAGATCAAGTTGGTATCAGAGCACTAGTTTTTGAAGACTTGATTGTTTGCAAGTTTTTTTTCTGATGCTCACAAGGTTGAAACTCACAAGAGGAGAAGGTCAACTTGTGGATCCAAGTTATCATCTGACAAGGAGGAAGCATATTCATTCACCGCAAGTTTCAGAGAGACATTCACCAAGCATGGCTCATGCAGAAAGTCATGAACGTGTTCCTACCGAAGATGAAGATCTCAGAAAGGCTGTCATGGAGATGAGAGAGATGATGAAGATCTTGATGGAAAGGAACATATTGTCGCAGGGTGAAGGCTCCAACCCTTCAATGCATAAGGGAGGTGGTAGTGACAAAACTCCAGATGGAAATGGAGGGAATGGTGCTTCTCCACCACCCTCTCCTCCATCATCATCATCTTCTTCTTCTTCTTCTACCAGTTCAAAACATCTTCCCAATTCTCCAAAGGGGCATGGTAAAACTCCTTCGCAAATTCCTTCATTAAAGCTTGATATAAAATTTGAATTGCCAATATACGATGGAGAAGTTAATGCTGAGAAGTTAGATAATTGGATACGTCAAATTGAAGTATATTGTAGAATACAGAAAGTTCAAAATGATGAAACCAAAATTCAGCTTACTTCGTTAAGATTGGATAGTGCAGCACTTATATGGTGGGAATCCAAGACTCAGGAGGAAATGAAAAAGCATGGTAAAATTTTTCTTTCTTGGAATGATTTCATTATCGCAATTAAAAAAAAATTTATCCATTGGCATATAAACAAAAGGAAACTATGGAATGGCAGAATTTTAGACAAGCTAAAGGACAGAATGTACAAAGCTTTACTCAGGAATTTAGGAGAAGAGCTTTGGTTTTGGGAGTTGATTTGTCTTTTCAGGAAACATTGCTCAAATATATTGGTGCTTTGCATAGTTATTTGAGACATACTATACTCATGTTTAATCCTTTGAATCTAGATGAAGTTTGTGTACAGGCTACTCATTTGGAAGCAAGGGGAAGGAACGATACTCATGAGGGTAACAAGAAGACATTCAACCATGGAGACAAGGGAAAGAAAAGGTTCAAAGGCAATGGCAGGAAGAATGTTGCTGTGAAGAAAGAGGGAGAAAAGTTCACATGTAAACATTGTTCAAAAGA
>ML784597.1:171310-184270 GCA_009831015.1 Picea engelmannii
GCCTTTAGATTTTATCTTTGGGAAAGATATTGTTGTTGATGGTCAATATGACATTGATAGGGCAGAGAAGTTCATTGAACAAATTCAGTCGATACATCAGGTGGTGCAAGAGCAGTTGGAAAAGAGTCAGGCAAAGTACAAGACGAGACATGACAAGCATCGTGTTGATCACAGTTTCCAATTTGGAGATGAAGTTTGGCTTTACATCAGCAAGGAGAGGCTTAAAGGAGAAGGTAAAAAGCTGAAACCGATTCGATATGGTCCTTTCAAGATTGTTGACAAGATTGGTAACAATGCTTTTCATTTAGATTTGCCTCCCTATATGAAAATGTATGCAGTTGTTAATGTTGAGAATTTGAAGTTGTATGAGCCTCCATTGATCGATGATCAAGGAGAGCATGTTCATATTCCTTCCATAGATGATTTTTCTCCAGAGTATCTAACAGAACTGCAGGAAGACACCATCCTTGACAAGAGGATGAGAACTTCGAAACGAGGAAATGTGGAGTATTTGCGAGTTGGTCTTAAAGGGACGAATCCAAGAAAGTCCAAGTGGATTGAGGTTGGAAGGGTGAGGGAACTTTACCCTCATCTTCACATAGACTGAAAATAGTCTTTTGGAGGTCCAAAAGCTTCCCAATGGGGAGGTGTGATCAGGGGATCAAATTTTGCTCAAAACTTCAAAGTGCTCGGAATCGCTTCAAACCAGACGAGAGCGTAGGCATCATCGTTGCGAACCCAACGCAACTTGTTTCATCTCAAACCAACATCGGGAGCGAGGGATATAGCGATCTGTTCGTCAAGTCAAACAAGTAAAAATTTTGGTGCTGACTGTACAGTCCGTACAGTCCGTACGGGCTGACGTGGCAAGGCCATACAGACCGTACGATGATGTGGCATCCGATGACGTGGCAGAATCCAGTTGCTTGTTGGAGGCGAATGATGTGTTGACACGTGTCATCCTATGATTGGTGGTTTGATGCCACGTGGCCCAATCAAGGGCTGCCACGTGGTACCTTTATATTGGTTGATTGTTATATGCAAAATATATTGGAGTCTGTGGGGTTCGACCCCCGGACCTCCCCACCGCATAAACCTTTACAAACATCTGCTCGACCATTACACCGCTATTTGTTCCTTGATACATAAGTGTGTTTTAAATTATTTGAATTCGCATTATGTATTGAATGGCGTGGGGGACGGGTCGGGGCTTAGCCCCGACCCGCGGTCTTGTGGATAACATATGTGACCATATATCGGTGCTAAACCAAAGCTCCGCGGCAATGTTGTATTATTATAACCATGCATTTGTGTAAAGAACGTGCGGGAAGTTAACGCATGGAAAGTCACGCGGTTATATAATGTGTGGCCCCATTTCACATGGGCGTAGAACTCGGTCACATGGGTTTCCATGTGACCATGTATGGAGCGCGGGGAAGTTAAACAGTTAAACGATTCTAACCACTTCTTTTTTATAGCGAGAGGTCATATGACCCATACGCCCAGGTACCTAGGCGGTTAGGGGCTGGCGCACCCTTAACCGTCCTACAGTTTGCACCGTTGGCGCGGTTGCGCTCGGTGCTAGGTTTTCATGCTTAAATTTGCGTGTGAGCCAGGTTCAAACAACAAGGGTGCAATTTGTAGATGCAAAGACAACAAGCTAGAAGGGGAAGACTTCCAGGAGGCCTAACTTCTTCGTTTTTCGACCGATTGAGGTGCCGAAAGAGCCCAAACATGGGTTTTTGGACGCTCTAAAGCCATTGGAGCAGTCGGTTTGTCAGTTTGAGCATTGTAATACATGTTTTTGAGCACTTTGAGAAATTAATAATAATGATCCATTGGAAGCTAGACCAGGAGATGTATCCCAAGAGAGGGGTGAACTCCTTTATCAATTGTTGTGTTTATGTGCTTATGTTCATTGGTTATGTTGTTGTCTATGAGTATTTTACATAAGTAATCCTTTAATCTATGTGTTGCAAACTGATCCTTTTGCCTTAAACACATAACATTTACATTGCAAATAATTTCAAGTATTTCAAGTCTTCTTCATTTTTAGATCACTAGGTTCGTGGGAACTTTCGATATTATGGAGAGAAAGGGGCCCGTGGCCTATTGACTAGCCTTGCCTGATTCTTTGAGTCATATGCACAATGTTTTTCATGTATCTATTTTGAGACATTATATTAGTGATCCTACACATGTTATTGACATGAGTTCCTTGTAGGTATTGGACGAGGGGGTTCTCACGGCTGAGCCGATCTGCATCTTGGATCATCATGTTCAATATCTACAACGTCGAACAGTAGATTAGGTCAAGGTCCAGTGGGACAACTATAGTCTGCACTCGACGACCTAGGAGGACCCATATGATATGCGCCAGCAGTTTCCATTTTTGTTTTATAGATAGAATTATGATATTGTGATACACATTATTTCGGCACTTATACTGTGAAACTTCGGGATGAAGTTTAGACCAAGAGGGGGTGTATGTAACATCCTGCTCTGGCACACTAAGAGAACTTATTATTTGAGGACACTTGCTCGCAAGTGATCCGGATTATTATGCTATTAAAACATTTAATTTTGATTATGAGGCATTATGGGTTGATGACATGTTGTTTTATTGCATTGACATAGATAGGTGTTATTGACTCGGTTTTACTAAGTCTGCAAGATTTGGACCTCGAGGATGCAGAGGCATCGATGGAACCCCTTGGACTCCGGATTGATTCGGGGAGTGTACCATTGGGGTTTGATTGTTTACTGTGATATTAGTGCATCTGATTAGATGATATGACATGGATATATTCTGACGTGATTCATTGATGATGCAGGCTGACGATATCTTGTTGACCAAAGTCACATGTGGAGTAAAGGGGTCATGCACGACTACCAGAGATGTTGAGGGAGAGGTGTGGACAGCAGCCCTGCCACAGCCTACTAGCACTCTTGTCCTGGACCAAACTGTAGGTTACCACTTACCTAGTTCGAGAGGACCCACGATGTCATGAGGGTGGACTGCGACAGTCGCTCACGATGATTCTAAGGGGCGCGCAATAAGGCAGGGGCCTTATTCCTTAGAGGCCCTTAGTCTCCCACAAGTTCACCTGACAGAGTATTGACTCCAGGGTTTTTATATGTCTACCAATTCATTCAATAGGTGAGTGGAACCCTTGGTGCACGTGGTGCGTCGTGAAGGGAACGTTGTGCAAGAAAAATGGAAAGAGGCGAGTGGCACCCTTGGAGCATGTAGTGCGTCCTGAAGGGAACGTCGTGCAAGGGAAACAGATTAAGGCGAGTGGCACCCTTGGAGCACCTAGTGCGTCCTGAAGGTCATGTCATGTTGTTGATGATAAATGAATGAACCTAGATGGCCTTAGGATGAATAACATGTTAAAAAAAAATTTAAACAAATTCCCTAATAAAATGTTGCCCAACACGAAAATTTAAAGTCTAAGTCTAAATTATGCTAGTGGTAAAATTTTATCTATCTATTTAAAAAAAAAAACATAAATAATAATTATACACTTCATTAAATCTTGTAACAATAAGGGGATAAGAAATTTAAATAATTCATAAAAATCTGTTAGGGTAAAAAAAAATTTTAAAAAGGGGAAATAATTGTTTTATTGTTTATGATAATTTAAAATTATTAACTAAAAAGGGAAAAAGGAAAAAGGGGGTTAATTTCTACACTTTCCAATTTGAGTCCTAAATGAAAAGGGGAAAGAGGGAAATCTAAAATATTTAGGAAACTAGGAAAAGAGGGAAACATAAGAAGAAAAGGGAAACCTAAGGGAAAAAACAGAAAATCAAACTTAGTAAGGTATCTACCACTAAGAACTTTCTAATTTAAAACTGAACTAGCAAATTGATAATGGGGAAAGTCATTAAAACCTGTAAGAGAATTTGGGGACACCTAGGAGCGATTCTAGGAGTGACTCTAGGTGGGTGAGGGAAATAAGGGAAATTAATTAATTAAAGAAATTAATTTGTGGAGGAATGAAGGGGATGGGTGACACTTGTACGGGGAGGAACTTTTAGGATTTAATTTTTAAAAACTTAATTAAATGAGATTTTAGGAAAGTAAGGGACTTCGAAACTCTATATATAATGAAGGGAGGAGAAGGATTAAGGATCTCTTCTGTTTGCGTAATGTTACATGGCAGAAATATCTACTTGACTGACTTAGCTTGTGGGAGTTGGGATACCCATCTCGGTGAGGAGTGGTAGCTCGGCCTTGCAAGGTGAGTTGGGAGCTAGCTGAATCTCTGGATAGTGTGGGTGGCCCCTTTGAGGCTCAAGGGGCTAAGGGGGAAGAAGAGTACCCCCAGCATTGGCTGGGAGGTACTGGTCAAGTCTCGTCGGTCAGCAAGAGGGATTTGCACGGAGTGCGTGGAACGTCACTCAGAGCAGGCGATCAGGCAACGGTATGCTCTCTTCATTTTTGTATGGTATATTGTGGTAGGATTTATGCTTTGATCTGCATATTTATTGGAGTAAGTAAACTGATTGTCTAGATTGATGACTGGAATTTTTCTTAGCCTAGCTCGATGATTGATTGACTCCCATGGCCTTTGTTTCCCCGCATGTCTTGACCACCTTGTCGTGTTGATTGTGACCTTTGTGGTTGTTTTCCTTCGTCCCTAGATCATCATTCCACGCCTAAGCAGTTGGCTAGGAGCCTGATCTACGGTTGTCACTTCGGCATTAATGGACCTATGGATCTCAACGCCCTGCTTTTCTGTGCGTGGATGATGAGCGAAGGATGTTCATGTCAGTCGTCTACCTCTGTTTCGTGTCCTTGGATAATTGTTGTCTTGCGCCTTGATACAGATATTCGACCCAAAAAATTTATTGATTGATGGTGAGAGTTTATATTTTTCCCTATCTGCGTTTTTGATATTTGGCATCCTGGCAGTGAAAAAACATGTTAATTTCTTAGTCTGTGTTTTTATATTTGGTACACTGGAAATGGAAAAACGTTTTTTTTTTAGTTATTCCTGTCTGCATTATATTGGTAGCCTGGAAATGTAAAAACGATTTAATTTCTTAGTCTGTGTTTTATATTTGGTACCCTGGACAGGGAAACACATTTTTTTTTAGTCATTCCTGTCTGCATGGTAAGGGTATCCTGGTAAGAAAAACTAAAACGTTTTTGTTTTTCCTGTATGTGTCTTGCATTTAACAAATACGTCGATTTGAATACCTTTGTGTCTGGCGATTTCCCTTGAAGAAGACTGTGATTTTGCATTAAAAAAATATTGTGGTGTGAATATATTTGTTGTTCTGCGATTGCCCCATTCCGTTTTTATTATGTTTGCCCCATTCCGATTTGCCGCATTTCAATTTGCACCATTTCGTTTTTAATTGACAGTATTGCCTCATTTCATTTTTATATTCTTTGTGACTTGACTGAAATTACCAGCGTGTTTCAGCCTTCATCGGTGTATTTTTATCACTAATTGCAAGACATCTTTATCATTGATTACAGCCTGTTTTCCATTGAAAATAATTACCACGTTTTGCCCTTATTTGTGTAGCGTTTTGGTTGACTACGTTTGTTGATGTGTGGCACAACTAATTGCCCTTAAAATTTTGAGTGTGTTTGTTGTTGATTGGGCACGATTTTCCATCAATTGTATATTGTGTTTTGCTGATGTGGGGGACAACAATACTCCTTAAAAAGTGTGACTGCATTGATGGGGAATGAACACGAGTTTCTCCTTCCGCTATTGTATTGTTTTTTTTTTATCTTCCTTCAATTTTGGGTACCCAACTTTCTCACTGCCAACCATGATTACTACAACAATGTCCTCGTTCCATTAATTGTCATGTTATTTACCTCGTTATTGCTATAACAATTGTTGTGATTGACATGTTAATTGCCTTGTTATTTCTATGTTAATTTTTATGTTAACAGTCATGTAATTTGCCTCGTTATTTCTATAATAATTGTTGTGATTGACATGTTAATCACCTTGTTATTTCTATGTTAATTGTTATGTTAACAATCATTTAATTTGCCTTGTTATTTGTTATATTAATTGTTGAGTTAATTGACATGTTAATCGCCTTTCTATTGCTATGTTAATTGTTATATAAACAGTCATGTAAATAGACTTGTTTTTTCTGAATTAATCGTTATGTTAATTGTTACATTAAGTTCCTTGGTAATTGCTATATTAATCGTTATGTAACTGCTATGTTAATTGCCTTGTCAAATTTCTACATCGATATTAATAGTTAGCAGTTTCCTTCTCAATGTTAATAAGACAGCTAGTACTGTTAGTTATGTCATTATAGCTAGACTACATGTCGAGGTTTAATTGTTCTTAAGTGTGATGATGGTAGTGTTCTACTTTAAGATTGTTAATATTGTTATTTAAGTTAATGGCTAGTTAGATGGAGATTTTGGATTAATATAGAATTGTCCATTTGGGTTGTAATAATGATTAAATTTAGATTGGTGAGTAGGGACTAGATTGCCAATTTTAGACTTGCTAAATTGATTTATAATTGAGGATAGATTGTATTTATAATTATAGTTCTATTATTGATTACTTAGACTTGCTAGATTGATGGTATTAACTTAAATTAGTAGGGGCATCAATGACAATTTGCATTTTAGACGTGCCCCGTTTAGAATGGTAAGCCATGATTAAATAGATGGTAATCTTGACTAGTTTAGACTGGGTGATTGCTTGGGTCACAGACGATGTCATGTATTGGCTTGTGTCATCCCTTGTCTTCGTCCTCTGGAGTTTCGCCAACCTATTGTTGGGGTATGGGTGTGGTTTTCCTCCTAGTATTCGGTTTCTAGCACGTCGGTTTTATCTAGATTCTTGGGTCCAGATAGGATGTGTTGCACCAAGGTTATTGACGCATCTATCATGTAGGAACGACATGATTCCTGATAAGGGGATCATGGCGCGCCCTGGGGGATAGCGGAAAATGAGATCTTGGCCGGAGTAGGTTCTTTTTGTGTGAGTGTTGTCGAGTGCGCAAGTTTCTCTTGGTGCAAGGGTTGAACGCCTTCAGGTGTTAGGTCCATGCGCCTTGAGGTTCTAGTCTTTGTTCGTCTAGGCCGTGATTTTGGGATGGGGATGTTTTCCCTTAGCTTGTAGGCGTGGTCGTGTTGTGTCGGCAAGTAGTCATCCTCCTTGTTATCATGTGCATGTTTTTCCAGTGGTCCTTGAGCCTGTGTGTGGTGTCATAGTAACCTGTTTCCTAGACTACATGCTAGCATTCATTGTTAGTGGTGTGGTTAAACTGTTGTCGTTGTCGCCTTCTTGCCTCTTAACTCTTGGGAAAAAAAAATTGCTTCACTTGTTGTCGTAACAATGAGGTCGTTACACAAGTTTCCATTCCATGTCATGAGATCTATGATCCTTGACCCTCCATATATTGGAAACACTCTGAATTGACCCTTCAATTCCATTTGGAGGCTATAAATTGAGCTATATCCAAGCCTTGAGGACATTCAACACATTGAGAGAAAAGATACTCTAGAGAAATTTCACTTCATATTGAGTTTGCATCCCTTTTTCCTTGAAAGTATGAACTTCTTGTGTTCAACCCCCAAGCTCTTCTTACCTTATGATGGAGAACCGCATCGACTCCTATGTTAAGAACCAAATATCAATAGCATAAAAAAACCTCAAAATAAGTACTCAACACCTTGAAAAAGAGATAATTTAAGATAATAAGCCTCTTTGAGGGGGAAACTTCTTTATACACCACATAAATTTCCAAATACAAGATGATTTGAAATGAAAAGGTCTCCTTGGCATATATAGGAGACTAGGAGGTACAATTACAACTAATGGACCCAAGCTGACGTAAATAAAATAGAATTACTAATGTAATATGCCCCAATTAAGGGGTAATGTGCCACTATTTAGGGCTTAAAATGCCCCTCCCCTTCAAACAAGTGTTGTCTGCAATGCTTGATTAATTATGGATGCTTTTGTATAATGGACTCATCTTCCCAAGTGGAATCTTCAGCAGGTAGTTTCCTTCACTTAATGAGATACTTTGAAATGGATCTATTTCTCAGCTGGAAAATTATTGTGTCAGTGTTAGCTTCAGGATCCAATATGAATTTTCCTTCCTCGTCAAGTTCTAGAAATATAGTTTGAACTAGAATCTTGTCACCTATAACCTTATTTAAGCATGAAACATGGAAAACTGGGTGTACTCGTGAAGATGTAGGAAACTCCAATTTGTATGCCATAGTACCAATATTTTTCAACACCTTATAAGGGCCATAGTACTTTGGTGATATTTTATTATCCTTCTTATCTCGCTTGAGGGACATATGTTTGTATGGTTGTATTCTTAAAAATACCCAATCTCCTACTTCAAAACTTCTTTCACTATGATGTTGATCTACTTGTTGTTTCATGTAATTATATGCCATGGTTAGTTTGTCCTTTAAGAGTTGGAGAAATTGTTGTTGATGCTCGATGCGATCTTCCACTGCTTGAACCTTATATTTTTCTTTTAGAGAAGAAGTGATGGAAGGAGGGTGGTATCCATAGAGTTCCATAAATGTTGTCATTTTTTTTGTAGTATGAAAGGAAGTGTTATACCACCATTCTTCCAAGGGTAACCATTTGAACCATTGTGTTTGTTTATCAGAGACAAAGCAATGAAGGTATCCTTCTAGACATTTGTTCACTATATCATCTTTTCCATCATATTGTGGATGATAGGATGAGATATGAGCCAATTGAGTACCCAAACAAGAAAATAATTTTGTCCAAAAATGTCCAGTGAAGATGGGATCTTTGTCACTTACAATAATCTTTAGGCTTCCATGTAGCTTTTGAACTATCTCCATGAATGCGGTGGCAACTTTATTGGCTTTGAAAGGATGAGAGAGTGCACAAAATTGTGTGTACTTGGTCAGTCTATCAAAAATAACCATGATGACACTCTTTCCTTCAGACTTTGGTAACCATATGATGAAATCCCTAGAAATCTCCTCCCAGCGTTGACTTGGGATGGCTAATGGTTGTAAAAGACCTGGGGTCTTAATTGCTTCCACCTTATTTTGTTGGAAAACCAAACATTATGCCACAAACCTTTGAACATCAGTTTTAAGGCCCTCCCAAAAAATTCCTTCTTGACCCTATGGTAGGTTTTCAAAAATCCCTAGTTCCCTCCTATTAGAGAGGTGTGCAATTCTAATAGTAACTTTTGTTTGAGTTGGGAGTTCTTACATAAATAAAGTTCCTACCTATTAGGTAAGGGTGCCATTTCTTCAATGCATGTATTATTTCCATCATTTCCTTCTCATAAATGGGTTTGTGTAAGTCCTTTCCATTGAGTGGTCTACTTTAAAAATCAAGAGGCATTCCTTCTTTCATTAGAACAAAACCAATGTCATTTCCTGAGGCATCACATTCCACAATAAAGGTTTTTGTGAAGTCTGGTGTGTTCAAGACATGAGCTTTGCACATCGCCTCTTTAAGTTGTTAAAAATCTTGAGTTTCCTTTTAAGTCCATGAAAATGAACCCTTGTTAGTTAATGTCATTAAAGGTGCTTCTATTCTTCCATAGTTTCGAACAAACTTGCAGTAGTAACCTGTCAAACCCAAAAATCCTCTAAGATTTTTTGATGTTTTGAGAATCCGTGAGTCTATCATGGCCTTAATATTGTTAGGGTCTACCTTGGAATCTTCATGAGATACAATATGACCAAATACTCTACCTCCTTCACCCCAAAGAAACATTTGGATGGTTTGGAATATAGTTGTTTCTCCTTTAGTAGTTGTAGCACCTTGTCAACATGTCACATATGATCCTCCCAAGACTTGCTATAGATTAGTATATCATCAAAAAATAATAACAAAAATTTTTGAAGGAAGGGCATGAAAATGGAATTCATCAACCCTTGGAATGTGGAAGGTGAATTTGTAAGGCCAAAAGGCATGACAAAAAATTCATAATGGCCTTCATGAGTTTTGAATGTTGTTTTTGGGATATCTTCTTCCTTCATTCTAATCTGATGATACCCTGAATGGAGATCCAACTTTGTGAAATAGATTGCTCCATGTAGTTCATATAACAATTCATCAATGATGGGAATGGGAAACTTATCTTTAATAGTGATCTTGTTGATCTCTCTATAATATGGACACATACACCATGAGCCCTCTTTCCTGAGTACCATTACCACCAGTGCAGAGTAATAACTTTGGCTAGGTCTAATAATGCCAACCTCTAACATTTCTTCAACCATACCCTCAATTTCACTCCTATGGGCATAAGGGTATCTGTAAGGCCTGATGTTAGGAGGAACTTTCCTAGGAATTAGGTGAATAGCATGATCATGATTTCGAGTGGGTGGAAGACCTTTGGGAATATCTTTAAATACTTTGGAATTATTATCAATGATCCCTTAGAGATCTAGGGGAATATATGGCTTAGATGTTTGAACATCTAGTGAGCATAGTTGTACAATTACACCATGATGCTCCTTTTGCAATATTTTTTTCATGCCATTAGAGATTATCACCTTACTGGGGTTCCCTGTGATACCCCTTAACTCAATTTATTTTCCTTCCAATGAAAATTTTATGAAAGGTTCTTGATAATTAAAATCCATTGTTCCTAATGATTGTAACCATTGTATTCCTAGTAAGATATCAACACCACCCTTGGGTATATAAATCATTGGACTATTCATTACATATTCCCCCATAGTAAGATTGATATTATTTCATTTTCATGAGAAATTGATAGTTCATCCATCTGCAATCATTACTTGAAACTCTGGCATTGGATATATAAAGCAATTGAGAGATTTGGCTAATTTATAGTGAATGAAATTATGAGTACTACCATAATGAATTAGGACTATTACTTTTTTATTTTTTATATATCCTTTGATCTTGAGGGTTTGAAGAGTGCTAATTCTAGCCAATGCATTACATGATATAAAGGGAGTCAACTCTTCAGAAGAAATATCTTCTACATTTTCATCTTGAGATGGTTCTTGTTCTTCTTCTCCTTCCTCTTCACAATCTATGTAGAATAATTTCTTCTCACCACACTTATGTCCCTTATTGTACTTGTTGTCACAATTAAAACATAAACCTTTTGCTTTTCTCTCCTCCAATTGTTGAGGTGTCAACCTTGTAGGTTGAGGTGTTTTAGAAGAAGGAATATTATTCTCTTGATAGATGTTAGGAGTGGTCCTTCTAGTAGCCATAGCCATATTTTTACTTTCAACATTTCTCGCCACCATGAATGCATTCTCCAATGATTTGGGTTCCCAAAGGAGAACCTCATGTTGAAATTTATCCTTTAAAGTTCCTATGAATACATCAATCGGGTGGTCATATGGAATATCTATTACCTTTATATTCAATATTTGGAAGTTCACAATGTGCTCTGAAACTAAACCCTTTCGCTTGAGATTTATCAATTGGATAAAGAAGGTATTTCTCCTTGCATCCTCATAGTGTGCTATCATTTCTTCCATGAAAATTGTCCAATTGATGAGTGATTTGTGATAACAAAGCCATCAATACCACACAAATTGATTGGGTTCTAAATATAAAGAAGCAATTTGTACCTTTTGTGTATGTGGCACATCATGTATATCAAATAATTACTCCATCTGAAGTATCCATGTGATTGGATCCTTGCCATCAAACTTCCTCATATCGAACTTAGGAAAGAGGTTGGTTAATATTCAACCCAAAGTTGAAGTTTCTCCAATCTTGATTCATCTTCCTTGTGTCTATGTCATGAATTTCATGGGATACATTTTCACTTTTAGGTGTCCTCTATTAAAAAAAAAATCAATCCTTCCATGATATCCCTTTTTAAACCCTCCATCTTAGTATCCATTATTGCCTCCAACTTAGCTTCAGTTGAATCCATCATCCATTGTAGTTCATCTTTTGTTACTATGTTCTTTTGTAAATCATTTATGTCCCTGTGCATTTCTTCACCTTCATGAAGAGTCCAAGTAGGACTGTCCGGAGGCTTATTTGGTGTAGAAATTCCCTTTTTTGGTGGCATGTTGGCCAAGTATCACTTTTAAACCTTGATTTCGAGGTGTTTCTGCTAGATGATATTTATTTTGTTGTATCTCCAAAATTTTGGCCCTTATGGGTATGATAATTTATTTTTTTAGTTCTATGATATATCTTCTCTGCAATTCCACAGGTCTGATCAAAATTGGATGTTCCAAGTGGAATTTATGGTAAGTTCCCCACAACTTGCTGATTTTTTTCCCTTCCATAAGATCATACTTGTAAAGCGTTCCAAGATCACGATATATGATATTTGATTATGAAACGTGTACCAGAAATACTACATACTTTCCACTATCCAATGCAACTGGTCTCACTTAATTTGGATACTCATTGAAGAAGATATTATTGTTTTACCCTAAAGGCCTGCTTGAGACTAGTTAATATGACTCGTCAGATACCCTATCTTTCACAGGGTGTATCTACAAAATTAGGATGACCCAGAAGATAAAAGTTTTGTCATAGTTACCTTGATAATTTCTGTGAATAACCTCTAGATTTCATGGTCTGAAATAGTAAATAAATATTTTTATACAGAAAATCCTGTGATGACTAAATTCAGGATGATTCTAAAACCCTATCTTACATAGGCTATATCGCCAAAAGTATAAGGCCTCAGGAGCTGAAATTGGAACCCAACATAACTTGATCCATCTGCTAAATATCCTCCAAGGGGTTCATTCTTAAATGGAACATAAAAAAAGTTATATCTTAAATTGAAAGGTGTCTCAGATGTATCAGTGAAACCCCAAGACCTTGAGCTTTGATACCAAGTTTTAAGAACCAAATATCAAAATAGCATAAAAAAAACTTCAAGATAAGTACTCAACGCCTTGAAAAAGAGAGAATTTCAGATAATAAGCCTCTTCGAGGGGGAAACCTCCTTACAAACCACATAAATTTTCAA
>ML784597.1:216271-238504 GCA_009831015.1 Picea engelmannii
TATATATATATATATATAATTTTTTAGTGTTTTCAATTTCTTTCGCAATATATAATTTTTTAGTGTTTTCAATTTCTTTCGCAATAGATCACTATGCTCAACAATTCATAGAAAATCCTATAATATTGATTAATGCGTATGATAATGGTGTAATTTCTAGATTTTTCATTTTAAATTATTTCTTTATTATGAGAAATGAAATAGTAAATTTCTAATTTAAAAACAAATATTTAATATTTTGTTTTCCTTTTAAAGGCTTCATTACATTAATCCACTATAATAATATTATGGGCTACCAAAAATATGGGACACAAAAACCATGGTTCACCAATACCATGGGCCCAAAACCCACTTTTTTATTCATTTTTTAATTTTATTAACAGTTTTTTTTTTAAACTTTACACCTTGAAAAATTGGTCCAATAAATTTTAAGATGGCATTGTGTATTTAATTTTGTTTCCTTATTTTGGGGGAAAACACTACATCGAATATGTAACATACCCTCTATAACATACAATTTTGTTTTTGAAAACAGTCTATTTGTAACAATGAACAATTTACACCTTTATTTTTCTTCTTATAGGGTTGAAGGTTGCTTCATAATTTAAGCAAGAAAAAGGTATTCGAGTTCCATTTTTAGATTTGAATATCAAACCCCTATAATATGTATATGAAATTAAATCCTCTACAACTTCCTATGTAAAAGGACAGGATGGTTTGAAACATAGAATAGGGTGGACTCATATATGAGTATACCGAGTTCGTTTTGGTACTGCCATAACTCTTGAAAAATAATCAGAATTCTATATTTTTATAAATCTCATATATTATGTCTTGTATTTATAGATATTTGTGTATATATAATTTTCCTATCTTTTGGCTATACAAATCCTTGTGTTCTTATTAAAGAAATAATACTTGGATTGAAAATACTCAGTAACCAAAGATATATATGTATATACAAACATTTGTCTTCATAAATTGATATTAATATAAAATATATATTTAATGTAGCTTTTATTAATTTCTTGTTTTTTCCTCAAGAGGACACTTTTGAGTTGAAATTTCCTCTAATGTATTAAAAAATAGAATAAATTTCCTCTTTGCGAGGATACACATTTGTGAAATGTGGTAGGGCTAAAGATATGGTTGCACAAAATCCAATTGTGTATGCTAAACTTAAAATATATTGTCAAACATATATATCTTCCCGAGATATAAATATACAACACAGACACATAGTCCACATAGATATTTAAATTTGTTTAATATAGTCTTATACAAATAATCAAAAGATTAATAATTATTTATTAATTTAATAAAAGTTAATTAGTAGTCCCTGCCAAGAAAATTAATTATACATTTTTAGTATAGACATATAGTCTGCACACATATAGCTTCTAAACTTCCACAGAGGTGTATCCCTGGACAACGAACACTTAGTCTAATAGTTATCAATGTTGTCAATAATAGAATATTATTATGCATATGCTTGTTGTTAACAAAACATTTTTTATGTATATATGTATATTTAAAATAAAAGATAATTTTTAATTTAATAAAAGATAATTATACATCTCTAGCACAAACATATAGTCTACACAGATATATCTTATGCACGTCTGCACAAGTATATCCCCACATAGCGAACACTTAATAAACAAAATACATAAAAAAAAAACAATGTAATGATTTTTGTAGGTGATTCAAATTGGTGTAAATGATAGAAATTGTGGCTAAAGTTCATAACATAGTATTTGATAATGATGTATGTTAGTTGGTGTAAAAATGAATTTTTAAACTTTTTTTTATAGTCTTAAATACATATAATTAAAATATTAATAATTATTTATTAATTAAATCAAAATTTAATTATTAAGTTAGTAAACGTTAATTATACATCTCCAACTCAACAAACACTTAGTAAATAAAACACAACCATTCAGGACCAACACATTAGAACTTTGAGGCTCGTACCACACATGTACATGCACTCGTTCCAACCATCTGCTATAGCTGCATAATTAAATTGCTTATTAAATTATCATACATGCACCCATACTTTCACTCGTTCCAACCATCCGTCACAACTGCATAATTAAATTGCTTATTAAATTTATGTCGTGAACACTACAATAAGATCTTGTTATCTATATTAATGAAAGCAATTTAAAAAATATATATTATTAGATTTTTTACCTAGGATAACATTAAATATAATTATAGATAATCATATCATGTGGCTAGCATAACATTATTCTTGGTTCAAGTATATAATTGTATTTATTAAAATTCTCAAATGAAAGATAATGATCTCTTGTGGCTTCGAGCATAACATTATTAATAATAATTAAGTTATATAATAAATAAATGAAAGAAAATTATCTCCTACGGCTCCGAGCATAAGATTATTTTGAAGGACCAATCAAAAGATAGAGGAAAAAAATGATCGCTGGAAACAAAGTTAAACTATGTAAAAAAGCCAAAAATTTTTGGTCGGGGCACTTTGCGTTTGCAATCGTTGCATGCTCGTATTTATTGCAATGCACCTAATTTGCATAGTAAGGGAGTGATTAAGTGCATCTTGATTCGTTTGGGTTTGCAACGAAATAGAGGCTATTCAGGAGTAGTGGCAAGTGAATGTCAAGTTTGGCATAAAACAATTGGAATTTTGTAATGTATTGTTCATACATTTCACATATAGAAAAGTTGATTGGAAAAAACACAAGTATAGCAGATAGGAAAATAAACCACTAGTTTTTTTTTGAATAGGGTATGCACCACATCTTCCAACAACAATTTCTCTAGGTACAATTTGAAGAACGTCCATAGGCAAAGTCTCTTGCCAAATTTGAACAATATGACACAGACATCTACTTTGTCCAAACTATTAAAAAACCAATGGTCTAGATTGATAATTGGTATTGAAACTATGAATATCATTGATGGAATGTATATATGAAAAATACATCACTACCTATGCACTGCGTAAACAACTAACACAAATGACTACAAAAATTGTCAATAATCATTACATTGAAAATACTTTTTGATAACAAAATTTCAGAAACATAGAGCATTTCTAGAAAAACTTCCTATAGCATGTGCAGAGGCATCGCAATTAGAAGGAAAGAGTGTCTCGCCCAATCCGAGGATGCTACACTTTGGGATTTGTAATCGTCTGGTACTGTGGATTCTGACAATCAACCTAATTTGCACGATAGACAAGTCATTTATGGCAGGTAGATTTGGTCAGATTTGGTCAGATTTGAAAAAAAACAAAGGCTATTAATAAATTGTGTGAAGTAAATGGTCATTCATAACCATGGATTCTGACAAGCAACCTAATTTTCACAATAACTGAGTCATTTAGGGTAGGTATATTTGGTGAGATTTGCGAAAAAATGGAGGTTATTAAGCAACTGTGTGAAGTAAATGTCAGGGATTTCTATGAGCTATCCAATGCCTTATATTAATCATGTTGCATACTGATAACTAAGTCAAGTGTGAAAAGGGCATGTCATTAAATATTCCCTATGCACTTAGCCTTTAAAGAAATTTGACCTTCATAATTTACTATTCATAACATTCATGTATATCAAAGTGCATTTAAAGAAACACATGTATAGTAGATATAGTCTACAGAGGGCCAATAGATAAACTTGGTTACTAAATTTAAATAATATGGCATGGACATTAACTTCATAGAAACCGTCAGGTGAAAAGGATTTTAAATTGATAGCTGGTATTGAAGTTGTAGATATCCACCATCCAGACCATGTACTAATTCAACATATAACCACATCCAAAAAAACTTGCTATCAATCGCCTCTTTACTTAGCGATTTTCCACCTTACACTGATTATTTTGTCACTATCTTAACTCTACATATGGCACATGCATATGTTCTGCAATTGACGTCCTCTTCACATCAAATTCCTTTCCAGCACCGATTCTAGAAATCGATGTAAATTTCACTAAATCATAATCTTTTATGACAAGTTGATTTGCACCAACTTACAAAGAAAGTGTGTTGGTCTTAAATAATGCGAAGTAAATGTCTCTTTGTTCTATGGATTGCTTAGTGGTTTCTAATTATGATTACACATCTTCCAAAAATAATTCATATGTGTGGAAAGGACATCCTAGTAAATATGTGGCATGCAATTAAATTTAAAGAAAATGGGCCTCAATAATATATTATTTCTAACCTTCACCTATGCCAGGTTGATTTAAAAAAGAGTCGTATCGCAAATAGAAAGAGAACCCAACCATTTTTCGATGACACTTTCAATTCACTAACTAAAGAGAACAATAATTTCCATTGCTCTACGTCCTATGAGTGGTTCTTGAATAAGAGTGTGGTAGAAAAGAAAACAGATAAACTCTGGACCATAGGGTTTGTCAATGTTGGTTGTGTACCTGACGTTTTCATCTGCAAGAAACCTGTATCCTGGTGTGCTTGAAGATTTGATTGTAGGACAAGAATGATTAAGCTCACAACAAAAGGAAAGAATCCAATGATGCTTACTCCAAAAGTGTTCAACAAAACACTTCATCTTCCTAATGCAAATAAACCTTTCAAGCTTGTGAAAGAAGAAACATTCCTAATGTCTCAGGAAGGCGGTGCCAATATTTTGAGAGTATTTCTAGTACAGTATGAAAATATGTCGAGTGACTTTTTAGCAATTGATATAACTTTGATACAAGAGCCATACTGAAAATTTTCATGGTTTTTTGTGCATGTATCTTGGCGACAGTCGACTTCACACATACCCAGGTCAACATTGTATGCACTGTACTTTAACTTCCAAAGGGATTCCACGTTTCACTAGGCACAAGTGATATCAGATGAACTTTGTTTTCAGATGGGAAATTACTTAAGCGTTCAAAGTTTTTATATGGCCACATATTTGGTGTTCACAATTTTTTATTGCAATGTATTTGATAGTCTCCTCTGTTAAAACGAATGTAAATACATAGAACAAACCAATCCAATTCAGGTACCCCATGCTATCTAAATGTAAAGAAAGATTCAATTTTTACAATGTTCAAGATGGATTTTTTAAACAGTCCAGACACATGTTGTTCGGGACAGAGCCCGGGAGAATAACTCAGGAGGCTGAGCAATTTCTGAATGGAAAGGGAATTTGCATTCAATATGAAAACCATACATACATCTAGTTGTATGGTTTCCAGGAAAATCCCCTTCTACTTTCTATGTTAATCTGCTATAGATATTTTGTCGCGGAAGCTTGCCACTAGTATAAAACTTGGTGCATTATATTTGATAAGAAAAGAAAAAGACAGTTCAATACATTGCCTTTTCTAGTTGGGGACACAACGGTCAATAATATGGCCCATCTAAAAGAATTCTTAGAAACACTTAGTGCATTTGATCTAAAATAAGCGCAATCTCAAAACAGTTTTGACCCCCAAGGTTTATTTTCCCAATACTTAAAATACATAAGGTACAGTAATATGTTCACAAGATTTGACAAGGAAATTGTTGACGATCCCTGCACCAAAAAGGACATCAGTGGATGCAGCGAGAACTTTCCAACAAAAATAAGCTCAAATACTACAAAGCAAATAAAAGCAAGACAAAGAGGGAAAAACAACACCAATATCTAATCTTCCTCCGATCCCCAAACATGTAAAATCTCCTCCTCTGGAAAAATAACACAACTACATAATCTAAATAAAGAAGAGAGTAATAACACATTTCTTGGAGGTGATGGCAGAGATCAATCATGCCATGTAAATCTTGAACACACACATGCAGTCTCATAGAAAAAAAGGAAATGTACCCCAAACATAGACAATTCCTGAGATTTAGGAAGCCTAGGAAATCCAGGAAGTCTAGGAGGTGTTGATGATATGTAGATTGACAATACACAACTACCAGACTAGGTAGCCTAGATAATTTCATAAATCCAACAACTTGCACAATATCTTGCAAGAGAAGAACCAATGTTGTTTGATCAACACTCCTTGAAATTGAAAAACACTAAACACAACAAGTGCTAAAGGAAACTGCACATAGAGAAGGTCAGTATTAAAAACATAAAGGTTTTTTATAGATCAAATGATGACCTGGATGTTTTAGTAGTTGGACCATCTATGCTCATGAAACTACATCAATGCACATGAGATTCCCTTTTCGATTCCATTTATGACCAGGAGTTACAAACTATTAGATTGAAGAAGATGATAAGTGAGCTTGAGGACACATTGAATCTGAAGCCACTCTTTGCAAAGCCACTAGACATATAGTATAGGCTCTTCCAGGTACTCCTGGAACCTCAAATCTAATCAAAAAAGTTCTTTGATTGTTGAATGGAGTCAAAATATATATTGTTGAAAACATTAACGAAAGACTGGACATAATCAAATAGGCATGGGATGTCAATATCACTCTAAGTAATCTTTAAAAAAGGATTACAAATTTTACTTAACATTTGTAAAAATATGTGGAGCATGATCAAGCCTATTATCAAAATGAGGTAAGTACTTTAGAAGCATGAGTCACTAGTATGAATGAGTATCAAAGAAGCCAAAAATGACTGCCCTCGGATGAAATATTAAATCAAATAAAGAAATATTGGGAAGCACGAATAAATGTGATGAGAGGTGCAATGGTTGCTTGTGAAAAGATCCAATAAAGAGGAGGAGATGCTACTTTAAAATAAATTTCTATTAAGAAACTTCAAGGCCCATATTTTTTCAAGAATTCAACCATAATCACCAAAGAAGAGCTTGATAGTGAGTTAGCCACAATGAAAACCACATTGGCTAATGACTTCGATAGTCTCAGGAAATTTGGTGATGGGGAACTGAAACAACGACTTGTTACATTTATCAATAACAACGAACACCACTTCTCATTCATCAACCAAGTCCAATTGGAATGTAAAGAAGCAGAGAATCATATTTTCTCTCTTCGAGTTAAGAAAGAAATAACCATAGGGCCAATCAAAGGCTATATTGATGACTGGATCAAGAAGGCCATGGAATAGATTGTCATCCCAGAATAATCACCAGAGATAGTTCAACAACAATCCAACTAAACAACTCCTAGAAATAAAAATGTGTATGTACAATAGAGAAACCAGAGAAACATAAACATTCCTTCGTGGTAAGTACTCAAGCAATGATTTCATCTATTTTTTCTCTCCTTTTCTTTCATCACTTTGTAATGTCCCAAAATCGCTTGTTCTATGTTTTTTCAAAAGCTAACAGCCAATTCTAACTATGTATCTTGATTTTTTCTAGGTCTTTCTTCTATTTTACGGTTTGCATGAAACCCAATCCCAGTCTGTTTGGAAAAATGATTTCACTTTTTATAGATATTATTTAAAAGACAATTGTATATTTTTTTTAACTTCCCCAAGAACTGTTTTGGAATTTACAAATATTATTGAAAAAACAATTGTATATTTTTTTACCTTGCCAAGGTGTTGTTTTGGCATAAATTGTTGTTGATTTTCTAGACTTTTACTCTCAGACAAAATTTCCAAGCCTTTGTTCACTCTCAATCATTTTTTAATGAAATGTCACGTTACATGCATATGTATCCATTGACTTTTGATTCCATCAACTAACCTTTTGACCTCTATGTTGTGGTTAGTAAATTTGATATAATATTGTAAATACTCTATAAAATAGTGTATTTATTATACCTTTCTTTCCTTGTTCTTAATATTTTTAATTGATATGTACTTCAATACTAACAATTTAACGGATGTTTAATTTATTTATATATATTATATTTTATCTTCTTCTTAATATTTTTAATTTATGTGTGTTTCATTACTAACAAATTAATGAACATTCAACTTTCTTTATATATATTATTTTTTATCTTCTTTCTATTAGCTTAACCAACATGGTCCATTGTTAGGTATTGTTTTAATTCTGAACATGATCAAAATTTATGGTTCTGGATTTGATTGTTTTAAGTTCAACGTATTTATCATTTTTCAATGGAATAGCTTGTTATGTGCATATGTTTCATTGTAATTTCCTTCCGTGAAATGATATTTTGGTGTTTATGCAATGATTAGCAAATTTTGTATCATATTCTCAAAACTAACTAACATAGTTCTAGGTCCTTTCTCGATACTTTCTTTCCTTATCTATGTTTACTTAACCGAGTTTCTCCATTGTCAAGTTTTATTTTAATTATGGCCATGATCAAAAATTTTAGTTATGGATTTAATTATTTTAAGTTCCAACTTTCAAAATTCCTCTAATTTTTTACTATCCATCTCTTCCATTATATGCAAATGGTATTTTCTGAGCTTTGGTGAAATAATCAAGTGTACAGGTAACTAGGTTGTGACATACTATTATCAATTTCCACAATGTGCACAAGGAACCTTTGTCGTTCGAGAAACTCTACCCTATTTTCTTTCCCCAAAAACTAAGTTGGGCACACTTTACATTGTTTCCCACACATCATAACATTCACACACTTTGCATTGTTTCCTCCATAGCTCCACTTCGATACATGTTACTATAACTCCCCTTTTTTTTCCTGAGACTATAATTATGTTAAGATTACATAATTTATGTTACGGAACATGTGACTATGTTTAATTTAATAAAAACACCAAACCACTAACTGAGAGGGAACAACCTTGATATTACTAGCCATGATACACCAGAGGAAGTTGATGAAGCAGGGATTGATTGAATTGTTGAGTGCAGAAGAAGTTGAAATGCATTAGTGAGGAAAAAATTAAGCTTGTATAACAAGATTACTTAATCTTGCTAAGCATAACCTTACACCTTTAGCGTACCAAACCTATGCAGATCCACATGACCAATAAATTAAGAAGTCATAGGGGTGGTTGGAAAAATTAGTGATTGTTGGAAGTTGGCCCCTTGAAGAAGGAAAGAGCCAATTAAATGACCTGAAAACATGACTTTGTGGATCTGCCTCTTCATAATGAGAACCATGGACTGCATTTGGTGTTTGTAGGAAACCATGATAGTCCCGAGGGGACTAGAAAAAGAATGAGTAAACATATGGAAAAACACCACCAAAAAAACAAAAAAGGAAACATAACATCATAATAAAAAAACACAACAAAGAGAGTAGAGAGGAGGATAATGCATGCAAGGGTGAACACATAGACAACAGAACGATCTAGATAACAATAAGAGCATGTGAGTGTTGAAAGATCACGGGCTGAGAAACACATCACATGGAGATATTCAATAACATTGATCGAAGAGAGAGGAAAAGAAGAACTTTCCTTGAAGAAAAGAGGAAGCTTGTCTAAGTTTTTGTTGATCACCATGAGCAGAGAAGACTTGGATCCTGAGTTGAAGAAATAGTGGGCTACATATTGGTTCTTATTGGATAGAAACTGACATTGGTAAGGGGAGTTTGTTGAGAGATTGTTTAGCAGAGAAGGGACTCCCTTATGCAGAGGAAATCCGATTGAGAAATCACCTAATAAACCTGTAGAGACCCTGAGTTAGTGGGAGGTGGGAAAATTATGTTGTGTCGGAGGGGGAAGGAGATTAACCTTCCTAGATCATAATAATATTGAAACCAAAATGAGTGAACTTTCCTTGGTGGTATCATGGCTTGGAACAGGGGTGGTGTACTGTAGGAAGGTACTCTACAGTAATGCCTAAGGTTGGGAGGAAAGGCATCCTTTCTAATTCATTTGGTGTTGGAAAATTTCCTTATCAGTTAAGTGTTTAAATTGGATTATTAAAATTTGATATGAATTATATGTGTATGTAAATTTCTAATACAATGGGAAATGTAAATGCTTACAAATGATTATTGAGAATCCATAAGAAATTGGTTATGTTACCATGGCATTTAATTTATGTGTTAATTTTTGAAAATGAATGAGTTTGGAATGTTGTGTCCCCGAAGACCTTGCAGCATTAGAGGAAATTTTGCAGGAAATGGACAAAAACATCATTCAACTAGTGATGGTGTGTCCTATAACCCAGGAAATTCCTTATGGGAAAGGGAGGACTCTGAATCCTGAGAGAAACCCCAATCTTTCATGGAGATATTGTAATATATGTAAGGTCTCATGCATTCATGAGGTTGAGAGACCAGCGATGGTCAAGGAGTGTTTGTGTACCTTAGAATACCTAGACGGAACCCAGAAGAACCTGAAAATTTACTAACTCCCAATCAGTGGGATAACTAGTCGAGAAACCGTGAGATGAGTTAGAATAAATTATGACCATCGATTTGGTGGGATGAGTGAATCTCAACCCTTCATCAACAAATATCTATCGATGGGAATGAATGAGAGACAAAACTTGTAAAATTTTGGCAAAAACAATAAAGTTCGGAGAGAGAATGACATCCGTCGATATGGTCAAGATGATTAGGAGATATCTATGTTGTCGATGCTATGTGCATCGTTATCGGAAATCAAAAATGGGAAGAGGAATTTTTCACCAGGGTAGTGTTGACAACAAAGTGGCACAATAATTGACAAGAACCATCGATATGTGCCTAATGCAAGTGTATCCTCTGTCATTGATCTCTGGAAGATATCACTTAAGCTGTGAAAGAGCATGAGGATGTCATGATGATGTGTCCTGCCAACTCAACATCCATGCGTAAAAAGTGGTGACAAGTGTTACCAGAATATTGGTCGATGGGACTAATGTGGATCCCATTGGGTGAGGAGGTTCTTTGAACCTTTGTTTTAAGTGATGGTCATCATATTTATGGGACAGTGGTTTTGGATCATTGATTCCCAAGGAATCATTTTCGAAAGTAGGGGGATGGTAAGTTAAACATCACCTAAGGAGTGTCGATGAAGAAATATGATTGAGACCATTAATAGTTGTCATTCTCGTTGAAGATGTGATGACTAGATCTGGACCATTGATCCTTATACATTGTAGTTGGGCATTAGGAGTTAAACTTGTAGAACATTGGTTAGGAGCAGAAATCGATGAAAAGGGTAGGAAATATAGACCATTGGTTGACATGGGGTGAAGGATTAATATTGACCATCAAATTGATGTAGGTCCCCCTGATTCATTAATGAACGTAAAATAAGGGACGAGTGTTAGCTTGTGGGTAAGTCAGAATTATAGACTCACCTAGTACTGTAGGATCAATGGCCTGAGGACTGTTACATCTGTAAAATTGTCGATAGGTGAATCATCATCGGGACAGTCAAAATGGGTAGTTGGTACTTCACCAAAGTGAAGTTTGGCGATGACAATAAGCTTATGTGGGTAGAATCTCCACAACATCGAGTTGGGACATGCACCATGATGTTGCCCTGATGGAGGGCATGAGTGAAAAAGTGCCACATGGATTCCATGTGGAAGTTTGTTGGATGCTAACCTTGTGAGTCTGAGAAACCATAAAAGGCCATAACCTTTTATCTTAAACTTGGAATTAAGCATAATTGTAGTCATTGGAAAGATCTTGGTGAGTAGAAAATGATGGTGCCCTCAAGGAGAGGTATTGAGATAGTAAAAGAAATAAGAAATGTCAATTCCCCCTCCTTAAATGTTACTTCAGGAGTTTGGTGTGTTACATAGTGGTATCAGAGATCATTTCAAACTCTAGGCTTGAATGGGTCACCAAGACCGCTTAAAGTTGTTAAGAAGGATTTTCTTTGTTTCCCATAATGCTTGTTTTAAGTGATGACGTAAAATGATAATGATAATTATTGTTTCATCACGTAGGAAACATTGGAAGGTCACAGTGGTGAATGGTGCAATGCAATATGAATGATACCTCACACCTCAGAGATGAAGAATCTGATGATTGGAGGGATAGAGAAACCCCTCCAGATTTGATGGACACTGTCAGAAGTCTGAAGGAAGACAATGAGAGTCTTATGATAGCTCAAGCTAAACAAACAAAGTTGAATGCAGTTCTACTATAGAGCTTATCTGAAATTCAGAAACATTTGCAGCAAGGCACAAACAATGTAGAATTACAATAGTCAAATAGGTTGAAAACCCCTTCGAATTCCCAGAAGCATGGATTGGATTACATCAATGTGGGAAGGAGATCTTCCAGAAATAAGCATAAAGATGCCAATAAAGACAAATTGAGTGGAAATGTTTCCATGGAGTCATCTAGCCAGTAGATTACTTCGGTAGAATAGTCCAGTAGTGGAACATAAACCAATGTTCCTAAGAAGAGAAAAAGAAAGAATTCACATAGCTCTCTATTTGAAGAATTTAAGAAGGATAAGTTTCCTACCCTTGATGGAGAGAAAAAGAAAGGAGAAGAAGTCGAAGCATGGATATTTGGTTTGAAGAAGTACTTTCGAGTGCACAATTATTCTGAGAATACCAAGGCAAGGATTGCAGTATTCAACCTGAATGGAGGAGCTTCCATCTGGTGGGAATATATCAAGGAAATCAAAGGCTTGAAGCAAAGCAAGCTAAATTGGAAATAATTTGAGAAATACTTCCATAAATATTACCTATCTGAAAATTATTATGACGAAAAAATAAAGGAATTCCATGAGATTAATTCGGTACAACTTACCATGGATGCATATGCTAAAAGGTTTATAGAGTTGTTGAGGTATTTTCCCTACCTCGGGGATGAGAAGGCGAGAATCCAATGTTTTCTCAATGGGTTGCCACAGTCCTGCCAAGATCGAATTGAGTTTGATAAACCCAAGACACTGGAGGACACTATTCGGAAGGCCAAATGTTGTTATGACCAGTCTAAACACAAGCATGAATCTTCAAAGGATTCGAGGAGGAAGGACAAGAGTGGATTCTAGAAGAAGGGATTCAAGTCATTCCCCCTCAAGAATTCAGGGAATGGTGCACAATTGGGTTATCTAAGTAGGAGTGTGCATCAACAAAATTTCCCAGCTCAAATTTGAATTAAACTAGCAGAGGAGGCAAGAGAAGGATCAGAGGAGCCCAAGAAAGGACCTTTGTAGTGTTGGGGATGTGGAGAGCCACACTTGTTGATGGATTTCCCCCACATGCATAACAACAGTAGAAAGGTATATAATGGGAAGGAGGAATCTATAGTAAATGACGTGGCCATAAGTGTTATGGTAATTTACGCAGCTATAGAGAACCGAAAATCAAACCACTAGACCTATGTGGTGGAATTGGAAGGTATTATTACCAAATGACCAATTTCTATTTTAATTGAACCAGGATCTAATCTTAGTTATGATTTGCCTCGAGTGTTTGAGGCATGCTCATTATAGAGAAAGAAGAATTCTAAAGCATATTTAGTTCAGTTAGCCACTGGAACAAAGAGGAAAGTGGTTGAGGTAGTTGAAGCTTGTCCAATTGAGATGGATGGACTGGAGACCCAAGAAGTTTTAAATATCCTACCCCTAGGCTCATATGAAGTGTTTTTTGGTATGGATTGGTTAGCTTCTCACAAGGAAAATTAAACTATTATGAGAATATTTTGGAATGCGAATATGAGAAGGGAAATGTAGGGATTTTTCAAGGTATCTGAAAGCCGATTTTCTTAAGGAAAATATCAACATTGTAGCTTAAGAAGTTTAGCAGAAAGGGGTGTCCCTTATATGCTATACAAGTGTTGAACTCAATAGAAAGAAATGATCTAACAGTTGAATACCACCCAATGCTATGGGAGTTTAGAGATGTATTTCTAGAAGAAGTTCTTGGATTACCTCTGAAAAGATATCTTGAATTTTCAATAGATCTGGTGTCTGGGGAAATACCAACATCGAGGGTAACTTACAGGATGAGCACACCAGAGATGATAGAATTGAAAGTGTAGCTAAAGGAAATGTTGGATAAAGGATACATCATAACGAGTATATCCACATGGGGATCACTATCCATGTTTATAAGGAAGAAGGATGGTACCTTGAGACTATGTATTGATTATAGGCACTTGAACAAGATGACCATCAAGAAAAAATACCCCTTTCCTAAGACAGATTATCTTTTTTATCATCTAAGGGGAGATGCAATGTTCTAGAAGGTAGATTTGAGGTTGGGATATCACCAAGTCATAATCAAATATGCGGACATCCACAAGACAACCTTTAGGACAAGGTATGGGAACTATGAGTTTGTTGTGGTACACTTTGGACTTAAGAATGCATCAACTACATTCATGTGCTTGATGAATAGTGTGCTCAATAAGTATTTAGACAAATTTTTCTTAGTGCTTGTGGATGAAATTTTGGTGTATTCCAAGAACTAAGAGGAGCATGAAGAACACCGCAGGATGGTGTTACGGGTGTTAATAGAACACCAATTGTACGCCAAGTTCAACAAGTGTGATTTCTATAAAAAGGAAATCTAGTATCTAGGCCATGTAATCTCACCTGAAGGAGTGGCAGTAGACACTGAAAAGATTAAGGTGATCATGGATTGGCCTACCCCTAAAAATGTGACAAGAGTGAGATCCTTCATGGGATTGGTTGGATATTATAGGAGGTTCATAAAAGGATTTTCCAATATCGGTAATCATATTACCTCATTGCAAGGAAAAGGAAATAAATGTGTATGGTCACTAGAGTGTGAATCTAGCTTCCAACAATTGAAGCAGCTATTAACTGATGCACTTGTTCTAAGGATTGTGGATCTAGAAAATTATTTCTTGGTCCGTACAGATGCTTGCAAAGAAGGAATCGATGGAGTTCCTATGCAAGAAGGGAAAGTGATTTGTTATGAGTCATGGAAATTAAATGAACATGAACATAAGTATGTTACCCACGATATAGAGCTTGTAGTGATTGTGCATGGGATGAATATGTGGAGGCACTACCTAATTGGGAGGAGATTTATCCTCATGAATAGCCATTGCAGTCTGAAGTATTTATATGATCAGTTTGAGGTTGAATGTTATACAGGCCCGGTGGATGGCACTGATCAATGAGTTCAATTTAAAAATCAAACACATAAAAGGAAAAGAGAACAAAGTAAAAAATGAGCTCAGTCGAAGTGTTCAGACAGTACACTTAGTTGCAGCAAGTGTAGGAGAGTCTAACATTCAACATAGGATTAAAACCCTCTTGCAAGAAGATGAGTTCTTCAATCAAGTGAAAGAAAGGTTAAGGTAGGAACCTAGATAAAATAGGTATGAAGGATATCAACTTGGGGTTGATATCCTACTGTTGTATAACAACCGGTTGTACATGCCTAACTCAGCAGATTTTAGGCGCTTTATTATGGATGAATTCCATAGGAGACCATATGTAGGTCACCCTGGTTACCAAAAAATGATGAAAACAGTTAGAAAAATGTATTATTGTCCTGGAATGAAGCAATACATTACACAATACATTGCGAAGTGTTTAGAGTGTGAGCAGGTGAAAGTTGAGTATCGACACCCTGTTGGACTATTGCATTCCTTACAAATTACAAAGTGGAAATGGGAAGTAATTTCCATGGATTTTATCATAGTTCTACCTAAGACAACCAAACAACGTGATGAAATCATGGTTGTAGTGGATAATTTGAGCAAGGCAACTCATTTTACTCCTATAAAATCTAATTTTAAAGCTATAGACGTTGCCAACGTTTTTATGAAAGAAATTTTTAGATTGCACAGTTTTCCCAAAACCATAATCTCGGACAGGGATGATAAGTTCACCTTGAATTTATGGAAAATTGTGTTTACAAGCTTGGAAACGTGATTGGAATTTAGCATGGCCTACCATCCTCAAATAGATGGTCAGATAGAAAGGGTGAATAGAGTGTTAGAATACATGTTATGCACTAACCCAAGTAGTGGGATGAATATCTACCATTAGTAGAATTCATGTATAACAATGGTTATCAAGAATCATTGGAGATGATCTCGTTTGAGGTTATATATGGTAGAAAGTGTAGAGTTCTGATCAATTGGGAAAGTCGAGTGGACAAAATCACACTTGGACCAGAATTGTTGAAGGATATGGAACATGTTATGGTCAATCTAAGGAAAAACCTAAAGGTTTCTCAGGATAGACAAAATAGCTATGTTGATATCAAGAGAACCCACAAAGAATTCAAAGTGGGAGACCATGTGTACCTCCAAGTGAAACCCACAAGAAGTTCCCTAAAAATGGGGATGTGTGCTAAGTTGGCTCCCTGATATCATGGACCATTTGAAATCCTAGAGTGAATAGGACCAGTAGCATACATAATTCCCTTACCACCTACTATTAGAGCTCATAATTTATTCCATATGTCATTGTTAAAGAAATATATCAATGATTATAATCATGTTATTGATTGGACTGTACTACAGGTGGAACCAGAAGGAGAATTGTAGCACGAACCCAAATCCATCCTGGATAGGAAAGAAACAATTCTCTAGAACCCAGCCATCGTGTAGGTCAAGTTTCAATGGAAGAACTTTGGAGCTGATGAAGATACATGGGAGCTGGAAGATGACATGGGATTGGCATACCCATTTTTTTTACTATATAATTTTATATGCATGGTGTTTTAAACACCGAGGATGGTGTTCCTTTAAGGGGAGGGGAATGTAACACCCCATTTTCCCCTAAGACTGTAATTATGTTAAGATTACATAATTTATGTTACAGAACATGTGAATATGTTTAATTTAATAAAAACACCAAAATAATGATTAAGAGGGAACAACCTTGACAGTACTGTCTATGATACACCAGAGGAAGTTTACGAAGTAGGGATTGATTGAATGGTTGACTGCAAAAGATGTTGAAATGAATTAGTGAGGAAAAAAGGAAGCTTGTCTAACAAGCTTACTTATTGCTAAGAATAACCTTACACCTTCATCGTACCATACCTGTGTAGAGCCACGTGACCAATAAAATAAGTTGTAGGGATGGTTGGAATAGTTAATGATTGTTGGAAATTGGCCCCTTGAAGAAGGAAAGGGCCAATTAAATAACCTGACAACATGACTCTATGGATCTTCTGCTTCAGAATGAGAACCACAGACTGTAGGTGGAATCTGTAGGAAGCCACAATAGTCCCAAGGGGACTAGAAAAAGAATGAGGAAAAATATGGAAAAACACCACCAAGAAAAAAAGGAAATAGAACAACATAATAACACAACACAACATAGAGAGAAGAGAGGAGGAGAACACATGTAAGGGTGCACACATAGAAACAAGAACGGTATAGAGAACAAGAAGAGCATGTGAGTGCTGAAAACTCATGGGCTAAGAAAGATGACACATGAACATATTCAGGAATACTGATCAAAGAGGGAGGAAAATAATAGTTTTCCTTGAATAAAAGATGAATCTTTTTTAAGTTGTTGATGATCACCTTGAATAGAGAATATCTGGATCTCGAGATGAAGCAATAGTGGGCTATAGCTTGGTCCTTACTAGACATAAACCGACACTAATAAGGGAAGGTTGTTGATCGATTGTTTAGTAGAGGAGGGACTCCCTTGTGAAGAGGAAATCCAGTTGAGAAACCACATGATAAAGTTGTAGATACCTTGAGCTCAATGGGAGGTCGGAAACTTTTGTTGTGTTAGAGGGGGAAGGAGAGTAACCTTCCTGGATGATCATAAGTTTGAAACCCAACTGATTCAACTTTACTTCATGGCATCATGGCTTGGAACAAGGTTGGATTACTATAGGAAGGTACTCTAAAGTGAGGCCTAAGGTTGGGAGGAAAGGCGTCCTTTCTCGGTCATTTTGTGTTGAAAAAATTCATCATCAAATAAGTATTTAACTTAGCTTGTTAAAATTGAATATGAATGATATGTGTATGTAAATGTTTAATACAGTGGGAAATGTAAATGATTACAAATGATTACGAAAAATATCTGAGAAATCGGTTATGTTATCATAGAATTTAATTTGTGAAAATTAATGAGTGTGGATTGTTGTGTCCTCAAAGACCTTGCAGTGTTAGAGGAAATTTTGCAAGACATGGAAAAAAACATCATTCAACCATTGATGGGGTATCCTGTAACCCGAGAAATTCCTTGTAAGAAAGGGAGGACCTTCAATCCTAAGAGAAACCCCAATCTATCATTAAGAGTTTGTATTATATGTAAGGTCTCACACATTCATGAGGTTGAGAGACCAACGATGGTAAGAGAGTGTTTGTAGAACTCATAATACCTGGATGGAACCCGAAAAATGACTAAGTCCCAATCAGTGGGATAACTAGTCGAGAAACCATGAGATGAGTCAGAAGAAATTATGTCCGACAATTTAGTGGGATGAGTGAATCTCATCCCTTCGCCAACAAAGATATATCAACGGGAATGACCAAGAGATATAAATTTTAAATTTTTGGTGACGACAATAAAGGCCAAAGAGAGAACGATAACCACCAATCTGGTCAAGACGATAAGGAGAGATCTACGTCGTCGATTCTACATGCATCATCGTCGACGATCAAAAGTGGGAAGAAGAATTTTTCTCCAGGGAAGTGTCGATGATGAAGTGGCACAATAATTGACAAGAACCATCGATTTGTTCCTAATTTAGGTGTATCCTCCATCATCGATCTTTGTAAGATCACACTTAGACTATGAAAGAGGATGAGGATGTCATGATGATGCAACCTTCCAACTCGGTAGTCCAGATGTAAAAAATGGTGACAAATGTTACAATAATATTGGTCGACAAGACTAATGTGGGTCCCATTGGGAAAGGAGGTTATTTGAACCTTTATTTTAAGTGATAGTTGTCAAATCTATGGGCTAGTGGTTCTATACCATTGATGCCCAAGGAATCATCATCAAAAGTATGTGGATGGTAAGTTAAATGTACCCTAAGGAGTGTCGATGATGAAATAGGATTGAGATTGTTGATAGTCGTCAATCTCATCGAAGATGTGACGACTAGATCTAGACCATTGATCTGTATGAACTATTGTCGGGGATTAGGATTTAAACCTATAGAATGTTGGTTAGGAGCAAGGATGTCAATGAAAAGGGTAGGAAATATGGACCATTGGTTGGCACGAGGTGAAGGATTAATATTGATTGTCAAACCACTGTATGTCCTCTTGATTCATTAATGAATGTAAAATAAAGGACGAGCATTAACTTGTGGGTAAGTCAGAATCGCCAACTCACCCAAGACCATAAGACGATTGGCCTGAGGACTGTTAGATCTAGGAAAGTATCAATAGGTGAATCGTCATCAGGACAGTCATAATGGGTAGTCGGTACTTCACCAAAGTGAATTTTGATGATGATGATGAGCTTATATGGGAATAATGTCCACAACAACAAGTTGGGGCAAGCACCACATCGACACCATGATGTTTCCCTGATGGAGGGAATGAGTGACCAAGTGCCACATGGATTCCATGTGGCATTTTGTTGGATGCTAACCTTGTGAGTCTGAGAAACCATAGGAGGCCATAACCTTTGATCCTAAACTTGGAATTAAGAATAATTGTATTTGTTGGAAATCTCTTGATGAGCAAAAAATGATGGTGCCCTCAAGGAGAGATATTTAAATAGTTAAAGAAAGATGAAATTTTAATTCTCCACTCCTTAAAATGTTAATTAGGGGGTTGCGTGTGTTACATTTACATTGCTTCCTCTGTATCTCTACCTCTAAATACTTCATTTTACAAAGTTCTATGCCATATTTTTTCAGTTGTTTTTTATAATAAACATTGTAACTTGAAATAAATTCAATTCAACAATATTTTTTAATTTAAACATATGCATAGAATCATTTTGTTTACTTTATATACCTATTTTTTATAATAAACATTGTTACTTAAAATAAATACAAGTATCCAAACTGAGTGCTACAAACTTAGAAAATGAGATTGTCATAAATCATTCAGTTATCATGCAAATTACATCACTCGCCAGAATCAACAAACACTATTGAATTATTGGAAGTATGGAGTTGCAAACTATGGGAAAGTAGGAGGATGGGCAATATGAATCAACAAAACAAGGATTAAAACTAGATTATGATGGTTGTACGATGCATATGCATATGCAGATACCCATAACATTTGGTTGTGTGGATGATATGTGTGTGTCAAAGATATATCTCTGTCGAAGATATATATTTCAAACACTTCACTTATTTACAAAATTTTCTTTAACATTGAATAATTTACCTTTCTTCCTATTTTTTACAAAATTTATGCAAAATGTTTTTGCTGCAAAGACTTCAAAATGTTTAAAAATGAAATAGGCATAAATGAGTCATTTATCAAGCAATTTACATTGTTGGTCAGAATGTGTAAGATGGAACTAATGGACATGTGGAGTTACGAAGTGCGGGAATGCAACATGATAACTGTTATGAATTATCCTCACAATGGTTTGAATTACACTAGATATTTCATGTGCATATCATATCCCTATGTGGACATCTGGAGGATATATTTGTTAGGATGATGTCTTTGTGTGCAACAAATATCTATCCAATAGATATATATGTTTAACAATATTTTTTTAGTTGAGCATATGCATAAAAGCATTTTGTGAACTATTAAAAGTGTGCTTTGTGAAGTACAAGAGTGTGGGACGATAAGTGGTATCAATTATCTGCACAAGGCTTCCAATTAGACTGAATATTGGTTGTGTGAAGGATATTATTGTGCAAATGTGCAGGGGATATGCCTTGCTCTCTGTAATTCTAATGTGAGCATACTTTGTATATAATATTTTTTTTACTTTATATGTATACTTTTATAATGAACATTGTCACTTAAAATAAATACAAGTATCCAAACTGAGTGTTGCAAACTTAGAAAATGATATTTCCATAAATCAATTAGTTATCATGCAAATTACATCGTTGGTCAGAATTAGTACTATTGAACTATTGTAAATATGGAGTTGCAAACTATAGGAAAGTAGGAGGATGGTCGATATGAATCAACAACACAAGGGTTCAAGCTAGATTGTGTTGGTTGTACGATGCATGTGCTAGTGCACACACCCAGAACATATGGTTGTGTGGACAATATGTGTGTTCCAAATATATATATGTCGAACACTTCACTTATTTACAAAGTTTTATTCGACATTGAACAATTTACCTTTTTTCCTAGTGTTTTACAAAATTTTATGCAAAATGTTTTCACTGCGAATACTTCAAAATGTTTAAAAATGAAATTGCGATAAATGAGTCGGTTATCAAGAAAATTACATTGTTGGTCAAAATCTTTGCAATGGAACTATTGTATGTGCAGAGTTGTGAAGTGCAGGAGTGCAAGAGGATGATTGTTATGAATTATCTACAAAAGGGTTCAAATTACACTAGAGCTTGCTTATGCAGAGGATATGCATGTGCATACGTGGGGAGGATATATATTTCTATACGATGTCTTTGTGCCCAACAAATATCTGTTTTGTAGATATATATGTTTAACAATATTTTTTAAGTTAAGCATATGCATAAAATCATTTTGTGAACTATTAAAAGTGCAAAGTTGTGAAGTGCAAGAGTGTGCAAAGATGAGTGACATCAATTATCCACACAAGGTTTCAAATTAGACTAAGTATTAGTTGTGCAAAGGATACACCTTTGCGGATGTCCAAGGGATATGCATTGCTTTCCGCAATTTTAATGTGCACATACTTTGCATTGGTTCTTGTTGATCCTAATCTCCAAGCATTTTACATTGTTTCTTGCATATGCTAACCTCCCCATTGAACATTTCAATTATTAGTCCCTGCCACAAGCTTGGGACTATAACAATCGACGTTGACCGAGATTTTGTTTTTATGTTGACCAAAAATTTCTCGCTTTTTTACATAGTTTAACTTTGTTACAAGGAATCAATTTTTTGTTCCTGGTTTCTTATTAGTCCTTAAAAACAATATCTTATTGAGGCATTGGTGACGCTAATTTAATAGGAAATTCAATTCCACACATCCAACAAATGGTTGGAACAGGTGCATGTACTGGTGCAAAACGAGTGTATGTACGAGTCTCAAAGTGGTGCATATACGAGTCTCAAAGTTATGATACCATCTTGGTTTCCAAAGATTGCTACTATGTTAGTTGGTAATTGGGGACATTTAAAGTTGTGGGCCAGACTATTTGTTTTCATTTTTATTGATGATTTTTTATATTTGTATATATATATATATATATATATATATATATATATAGAGAGAGAGAGAGAGAGAGAGAGAGAGAGAGAGAGAGAGATAATTCACTTTTGAGCCTTCATTACTATATTAAAAAAAATTAAAAATCATGTTTACACCAACCAACTAACATACTTGTGCAAAGATAAACCTATGTGAAGGTGCGGAAGCTATATCTATGCGAACTATATGTTTGTGTTGAAGATGTATAATTAACTTTATTGTT
>ML784597.1:238553-253709 GCA_009831015.1 Picea engelmannii
TTCAAAAAAAGCGTAAATTTTATTTCATCTGGAGAGAAAAGAAATTTACATTCTGTAGAAATACATGTGACCATGTATTTTATTGAGCTAAGAATATCCAAAGATATGGAACCCTATGGGTGTCGTAATAAAAAATAAACCCCTTCCCTAGACCCCATATACAAAACCATCATAAGTATTTTTAGTATAATAACCCCCCAAAACACTGAGAAATAAATACATGGCCATAATTGCCAATAGGATGGTTTAGATATACACCAATCCAGAAAAGAATGTTAGAACCAAAACTAAAATAAATATAATATAGAATCAAAAGGTGTCTTATGTGTGGGAATGGACTTCAATAAAAGGCATGTGATAAAATTCAAAATGATCACCATACCTAACCTCCGTGATCAACCATTTCCAAAAAACCATATAAATCCTTGCTTTAGATAGTGCATCTGCCTCCATGTTGCGCCCCTATGGACACAGCGCACAAAAAATGTGTCAAAGGTGTCCAGAATTTTGTAGACATCTTCTAAAATATGGTGGAGATGTAAGTTGTGACATTTCTGAGATTTTCTAGCCCAATTTTTTACTATCATGGAGTCACCAAAGATCTTAATTGATTTCTTCTCTTTTTCGCCTGCAAAGAGTAAAATAAATTTTAATGACATTAGCTCAACATTGTTTTTTATTCCTTTACCAAGACCCATTTTTAACTTGTATTAGTGAGAGTCAGAAAGGTAAATTAAGCCTCCTCCCCCACATGATTGATTATTTTCTTGCGAAGCTCCATAAAATATGCCCATGGCCCGTAGGAGTCTATCGAGCAATATTATATGTCTCTTATCTAACCTTAATCGTTTTCATAGTGAGATAGAATACTAAGTCCTTGGGATGCAATAATTCCCTAGGTTGTGACTTTATGTTGAAATATGGCCACGTTTCTTGCAATCCAAGCACCCCAACATATTATTAATGGTAGTGATTTTATGCTACAGAAGGAGACATTTGTTACACATCATTTCCATGATTCCTACACTAAATATCCAATCCATTGATATTCATGTCCCAACCTATTTGAGGATTTGTGATAAATCTATTTTACAAAAGGGAAAAGAAGGTTGTATTGTTGTTTCATTTTCTGATTTACATAAGACGCACTAGCATGACCCATATGTTTGTATGTTATTCATTTTATCCCAAGTTGGGACTTTTTTTTAACTATCAGGCACCACATGAATATCCTAGTTTTGAGAAGACAATGTACTTTCCATAGGCCCTTGCACCACCAAGTAGGATCCTTTAGTAACATTTCTATATTTTGTTGTATATAACCCAGTTTTGGAGTATATATACCAAGCGGTGCATGTCCCTAGATTAGTTCATCTTCTTTGTCCACAATAAAAATATGGTACATATTGAGAGAAAATATGTAATTTTCTCACTGGGTTGCCAAATATCCCTCCAAGCCCAGTTGAGCAGGCTCTATCCACTCTTGGCTCCAAATAGTGGTTCAGACCAGATCTGTAATCTGATTTAAGTCGAAAAAACCTTGATTATGTAATAATTGGGTCATCTCTGGTGACATAATGTTATTTTCTTCGCTTCCAGGCCAAGGTTCCGCTCCAATGAAGACATTTTGACCATTTCCTATGTGCCAGGAAATCACATCCCCTATGTTGATCAAAAAAATTGATCACCTCGATTTTTCATTCTTTGAATAAAAAAAAGAATCAATATCAAAAGAAGGATTTTTTGAAATATTATTAGTTCATTGTGTACCCCTCGGTCTTAGCTTCAACACACATTTTTCGAATTCAAAATCTGAGCTCGTATGCTCAAGATATCCGAGTTTTTTTCTAATCGCCCAAAATAATTCCTTTTTTTCAAGTGCAACATAAATAAGATCTTCTTGAAACCATGATAATATTTTAGGAACCATGCCCTTTTTCTTGAAACTATGATTATATTTACGGAACCATGCTGATTTTCTTAAAACTACCCATTTTATTGGAACCATCCATTTTCTTGGTTTTGTATTTCTTATACTCATTTCTTGGTTTCATATTTCTTATTTTCCACTCCATATGTCACATTTCCATATTTCCATATCTCATCTCCACACTTCTTGATTCCATATCTCTTGTTTCATCTCGCATTACCCCTTCCATGTTAATTTTTAGAGAAGTTATTAAGTTTATTTACAATTTACTAGATAACAACAGCATAGGTAGGATCACTGAGAGAAACACAATCACAAGATACACAACATTTGTCTTGGGAAACCATCATGGGGGAGAAAACCCAGAAAAAAAATTTCCTTAATATATATTGCCAATACAATGCCAAGATAAAAGACCAAACACTAGAGAATAACCAAGACTGAGCAATGCGCCTCTCTCTTCCTTCTTCTCCCAACTGCAGTTATCTCCAAACTTGTGCACTTGTTGAGTGACTTGAGTGAGTGAGTGAATAAGGCACCTTCCACTCTTATTTATACTAGCTGGCAGGGGCTAGGGTGGTGTCTCTTCACTAGGAAGGGACGATCGCATAACTTAGTGGCTAAAGCCACTTTAATTAGGCCTGGGGGATGACTTCTTAATTAGAAGCATATAATTAGGGTTTAACCAATCCACAAAAGGGGATTTGGTTTAATACAAATCCTGACATGATCAATCGACAAAAGGGGATTTGATCTATAAAATAATAACTCAATAATAGTAGAATATTATTCACAGTTACAATATTTCAACACTCCCCCTTAACAAGAAGGGATTCTATAGTACAGCATCATCATCATCGTCTTGAACATTGAATGGCATATTTGTAAATCATCAGAAGTTTTTCTCATCATCAATGTCATCATCCAAAAAATGGAGTTGGAATGGCATCATCATCATCTGCATCAACATCAATTAGTATAACACTAATACATCATCATCATTAATAACAGCACGCAGATGATACAACATAAACAACAACAACATCATCAACACGAGGCTAAAATAACATCATAGTCAGTGCGAGGTTGATACATCATCAACATCAACAACATCATCACAACAAGAAGGATGGAGCAACAACATCATCACATCACGAAGGCTGGAGCAACAACATCATCACAACGTGAAGGCTGGAGCAACAACATCATCATCATCATGGGGAAACAAAATGAGGAAGGTGTATCAAAAACATTTTGTGGTACTCTGACAGTCCTTAGGGATCTTCCCAGGAATCATAAGATTCCCTAGGATATAAAATCCTAGTGTAGCTACCACGTGGTACTATGATAGACCATCCTTACCGGATCTTCGGGATCTTCCCAGGAATCATAATATTCCATAGGATTATAAAAATCCTAACGAAGCTACCACCACTGACCACAACTAGAATATACAAGCACATGTACTCTGACAGACCATCCTTACCGGACCTCTGGGATCTGTCCAGGGATGATCAGTCCCCTAGGATAGAAAATCCTAACTGAGATACCCATTGTTGGACAAGATACCATAGTATCATCAACGTCACTCCCCCTTTCGAGGGAGTTCCTTTCAGACTATACCAAGCTTGTCTCAAAAGTGCTCAAACTTTACACGAGACAAAGGCTTGGTCAATACATTTGCAACTTTCTCATTTGTTCCAACATATTTGAGCTTTATAGCTCCCCTCTGCACCATATCACGAATGTAGTGATACCGGATTTATATGTGCTTTGAATTGTCATGGAACACAGGTTTCTCCGTCATATTTATGCAACTTTGGTTATCACATAGAATCACGGTTTCTTCCATCTCCATATCAAATAAACTTGTCAACAAATTTTGAAGCCATATGGCTTCACAACTAGCGGAATATGCAGCAATGTATTCCACTTCTGACATTTTGAGAGAAATACTAGATTGCTTCCTACTCTTCCATGAATTCATGGTAGAACCTAGACTGGAACAACATCCTGAAGTGCTCTTCCTATAAGAAACACTTCCAAACCAATATGAATCGATATAACCAATCAGTTTGAAGTCATGATCTCCATTATAAAAGAGACCAAAGTCCAATGTACCCTTAAGGTATCTCATCACATGTTTTGCAGAAACAAGGTGAACACCTTTGGGCTCTACCAAATACTGACTCAAGGTGTTCACAGCAAAACATATATCTGGCCTATTATTTGTCAGATACATCAACGATCCAATGATCTATTTGTACAACATAGAATCAACCAATTCTGACATAGTATCAACTAAGAGATTCAACTTTGTTTCCACGGGTTTCTTCATGGATTTACATTCCAACATATTGAACCTCTTCAATGTTTCAACTGCATACTTCCCTTGGTTAAGGAATATCTTCTCTAGGCTCTGCCAAACCTCAAGACCTAAGAAATAGTGCATTAGACCTAGGTATTTCATCTCAAAATCTGCAACGAGCTTCTTCTTACAATCAGTGATGAGATTTTCTTCTCCAGTTAATAATAAGTCATCCACATACAACAACAATATAATTGGCTCATCATTCATAACCTTGAAGTAAAGGTTAGAGTCGGTTTTACTCTTGGTAAAGCCCAAGCTCGTCAGGAAACTTTCAATTCTACCATACCAAGCTCTGAGAGCTTGCTTCAATCCATACAGATCCTTCTTCAACCTGCAGACATGCGTCTTTTTGTCTTCAACTTCAAACCCTTGAGGTTGTTCTATGTACACTTCTTCTTCAATAACACCATTCAAGAAGGTTGTTTTCACATCCATCTGGTGTAACTTTCACTTCATCTTAGTTTCAAGGCCTATGCTGGTTCTAATTGAAGTGTATCTGGCTCCAGGAGAAAACGTCTCTTCATAATAAATTCCTTCCTTTTGAGAAAATCCACGAGCTACAAACCTTTCTTTATATTTTTCAATACTTCCATCAGCAACATTTTTTATCTTGTATAACCATTTGGAAGATACCACATATTTTCTCTTCGGTATGGGAACTATTTCCCAAACATTGTTCTTTATAATTGATTGGTATTCTTCTGTCATGGCATCTACCCATTCTTTCTTCTGAATAACTTCTTCAAATCAAGTAGGATCCTTCTCTATGAGGTCACACATCAAAGCCATATAACTGGAGAATGGATTAGGTTTCTTGACTTGTATCATGGTTCCTTCTGGGGCACCATACTTCTCTCCATCTTGAATGAGTTCCCTCGCCTAGGCTGGATTTCTCTTGTGGGATATTGAAATCTAGGGAGGTTCTTGAGATTCCATCATATCATTATCCTCTTGAATATCATCATCAGGGGAAACGGTGACTTCCCTCACTGGTTCTGCAACTCTGGGAGCTACAGGTTCTTCTTCATATATTTCTTCAAGCTAGCATCTCCTTGATTTCTTAAGTGCTACATATTCATCAAAGGTTACATCTCTGTTGATCTCAATATGATGGTAACATGGTATATAAATTCTGAAGGCCTTTGAGACCTCACAGTATCCAACAAATATTCCCTTCTTTCTTGAAGGGTCCAGCTTGGTTCTCTTCTCTTTTGGAATGTGTAAAAACATTGGACAGCCAAATATCTTGAGATGGCTTACATCTAGCTTCTTTCTGGAGAACATTTCTTCGGGGGTTTTGAACCCAAGTGCACTATGGGATATTTTTTTGTACATAAATTATTGTTATTATTGCTTCTGCCCATAAGTGCATTGGAAGATCTTGATCATGGATCATAGTCTTCATTGCTTCCATTATAGTTCTATTATTTCTCTCTGCTACACCATTTTGTTGAGGATTGTAGGGAGTTGTGAGCTCCCTCTTAATTCTGGGATCTCTGCAAAAGCTTACAAAATCTTTTGAGGTGTATTCTCCTCCATTATCTGACATGGGTATCTTGATATTTATTTCAGAGACATTCTCTATCAAGGCTTTGAATTCCTTGAATTTTCCAAACACTTCATCTTTTGACTTTAAGAAGTAAACCCAAGTCTTGCGAAAATAGTCATCAATAAATGACACATAGTATACATACCCACTAAGAGAGGTTGATGGAATGGGGCCACATACATATGAGAGGATGAGCTCCAAGACTCCTTCTGATTTACAATCGCTCTTTGGGAAAGGATTCTTTATGTTATTTCCTTGTGCACATCCCTTACACACACCTTCATGATCAACCTTGAAATATGGTAGACCAGTAACTGCCTTTCTCACATATGGTAGGGCCTTGTAGTTGATGTGAGCTAGTATTCTATGCCAAGGTTCACATGGAATATCAATAGAGTGAATCAAGGCTGCAACTAAGTGACCTTTTAACTTGTACATGCCACCTTCTTTTGGTCCAATAACAATTGCATCTTATATGGTTTTTCCTATAGGCCACATAAGGACTTCACCATCTATGAACACAACCCTGAAGAATTTCTTATCTAAAGTTGAGATAGAAAGCAAATTCTTTGTCAAACCTGGTAATTATAGTCCATCCTTCATCTTCATTGGGGTCCCTAAATCAAGTTTGTAATTGGAATCTCCCACTCCTTTGATAGGGTACTGGTAATCATCTCCAAGTGTAATTTTCCAAGGGTACTGGCATATGTCTCTCTAACCTACCATGTTCTTAGAATCACCACTATCTATGAGCCAAGTATCCTCTCCAGGTGACACTGATCCTGAGAGGGCAAAGATTAAGACATAGTCTTCAATATTTTATTGAATCATCTTCATGGGTGGCTCATAATCTTCAACTACATGGGCATGGTGTCTTTTGTTATTTTTCTTCTTGTATTCTTCTTGTATAGTTGGAAAATTTTTAGCAATATGTCCCATCTTGTCACAATGGTAACATTGATAAGATGAGAAATCTTGTTCTCTTCTTTGACCTTCTGGAACTTCCGGAATCTCCTTGGAGGGTGAAATTCTTTATGGATATCTATTTGGGGAGTGAGATTCCTTATGTAGGTGGGTCTCCTTCTTGAAGTGAGACCTTCTCTTTACTCCTTTAATATGAGCATCTAGGGCTTGATCTTCATCCCTTAATAGTATTACTTCTCAGTTAGCTACTCTTGCTTCTTCTTGAACAAATTCTTCCCAAAGATTGTCAAATTGTAGTTTCTCCTTTCTGGCACAAATAGTTTGGATGAATGCATCCCAAGGTCTTGTGAGACCATTAAGAGTTGTCAATATGATTTCATACTCATCCAAGTTGTATCCAATTGCTTCTAGTTGTTCCTTGAACTGAGAAACCCGAGAGAAATAGTCATGAACGATTTATCATTTCTGCATCTTTGTATTCTTGAGTTGGTTTCTCAGATTCATCTTCTGGTTGATATTCCTTCCTTCATACATTTTGGTAAGGGAATCAAACATTTATTTTGGAGTATTCTTAGATTCCACTTGAGGGATCAATTGATCTTTAATAGAGTCTACAATGATTATTTTGTCCCTAACCATATCCTTCCGGTACTTTTCTTTAGTTGTAGCATCTGCGGGTTCTGGTACATTTTCCTTGATGAATATTGTAAGGTCATTCTCTTGAATAGTGAGTGAAATCCTATACTTCCAAGCACGAAATTTATCCACACATTCTAACTTGTCAACAAGCTTGGTGCTTGCAGACATCTTGACCTGAAGCTGGGAAAATGACCGAAAATTGAAAGTGCTCATAAATTAAATCTGAACTTACCAGGAGGTGCGCTTGGCTGAGGCGAGTAGCCTAGTGTTATAGCCCTAAAATTGCCTACCTATGCATCCATGGAATTGGCCTTTCTACTTGCACAATTTTCCAAATTATTGTTGAGGATATCACTTTAAAAAACCATTTTTTGAGCATGTACGCATCTTGTTGCACTACTTCCCGAATACATACACTAGATGCATACCAGAAAGACCACGTACATACGCTAGTTGCATACTAAACAACTCACTTTTACCTCCAAAAGTTGCACAAAATAAAAATTTGCAAGGAATTCATTGGAGTTTACGAGCTATCGAGGGTTTCCCAACCAATTCACCCATTGGAGCCCATCCCCAAACTGAATAACTATCCTTTTTCCATATAAAATGAGGTCTTGGGGTCCCATTCCATATTCAAGCATTAGAATAGAGAAACTATACCAAAATCCCTTCCATTTTGTTCCCAAGATTTGTAGCCCCTTCTGAGATTTAGCCTCAACATTCCCCCTCCATCTCTCTCCTTATACAATCCCTTCCCGATTTCCCAAGGAGATTAGTTGATTGTGAGAGGTATTACGGGAATGATTCACTTGGAGAAGCAGTAAGAGGATCCCAGACCAGGTTCACGGAGTGTTAACCAACAGGAAGGTTGTAACTATTTGTAATCTTCACATCTGAATAAAAGAGTTTTGTTTATGTCCCAAATATTGTGTTTATGTGCTTAATTGGTTAATGAATTTACAATTATATTTGAACCCTAACATTGATAAGTAGAGATAGAATATCTTGTAGCTTTTTTGTCTAAATTGTTTGCAGGTCAGCTTTGGGAGGAGACCAGCAGCCCAAGGAACTACAAAGGAGAAGGAGGACAACACCAATTGAAAGCACCTAAGGTACATCCTATTTTCCTTCTCTTGTCTATTGAGTTCATATTGTTTGGGGTAGTTTAGAAGTAGAACTTTATTTTAAGGGAGATCGTAGCTATGCCTATACTTTGACCCTGGCGTAGTAATAGGGGGATTTTCCCCGCTAGCAGAATTGGCGACTCCACTAGTGAGTCATGCCGATGCAATCTTTGGTTGATCCCACTCATGTTTTGGGGGGTGAGGTGCCTTTAGATCATGTTTTATTGCAGCCTATTCAACTAGTGGTTGAGGAAGTGGTCATGTCGATGCAATCTTCGACTGATCCCAATCCTCTCTTAGAGAGTGTCCAGTCTACCAAATTGGTCATGTCGATGCAATATTAGATTGATCCCACTCTTCTCTTGAAGAGTATTGAATCTACCAAAGTGGTCATGTCGATGCAATATTCAGTTGATCCCACTTTTCTCTTGGGGATTGATGTGTCTACCGACTATGTTTTTATCATTTCCAGTTCAGTACTTTCAGAACAAGGGGACATTCCGTTCAGTTCGAGCACACCCCCTCCAAGTCCTAGGATGGTTTCCTTTGATTGGAATGACCTTGTTGAGCCTCATCTTCCTTCTTTCGTACCCTTTCAAATAAGGGTTGAAGTTAATTCAAAAAACATTTACCGATGTATTGTGGATGAAGGAGCCTCCGCAAGTATTTTATCCTCCTTGGCTTGGCAAAATTTGGGCTCTCTCAAGCTTGTATCTACTTCGCATGAGTTTTTTGCGTTTGATAGACGTCCTAGTGAATATTTGGGGGTTCTTCCTGAGTTACCGATATTGTTAGGTGGGAATATTATCCTTGTCGATGTTATAGTGGTGCAAGGCCCATTAGATTTCAATATGCTTCTCGGGCATGATTATGTATATTCTATGAACACTGTGGTGTCTACTCTCTTATGAGTGATGCATTTCCCTCATAATGGAAGCATTGTCACTATCGACCAGTTGGCATCTGATAATCACCACCCTAATTCGATGTTAGTTTAGGCTGCCCCTTTATATGTTCCTAGTGTTCGTGTAGATTCTACCCCGCCAGAGGTTCATTATGTGGCATCTTATCCTCAGTGTTTAATTGCTCCTAAGCAATAACTTGTTCACTCATGTTTTCCTTCTTGATACTTGGTCTCAACAATTGATCCATTGGTTTATTCAATGGGGGCATGGGAGCCCTTTCTTCCCCCTCTTGGTCCAAGTGATATTGAGTCTCCTTTCAAGTCTGATCTCGTTGTTTGTAGATCCTCAATCCCTAGTTCTTGTGATTCTTCATTGATAGACTCTGCCAGTCCTATCCAGAACCTTCATCGTCATATGGAATATGGTCAGTTTTCTTCGCCCTTTGGGATTGTCGACCCTCCTTGTTTGCGTGATTTATCAGATTTTGAATTTCCTTTAGATGAGGCTATCCTTGAAGACATGACTATGGTTTCTATATCGTGCGAAGACTTACACCTTGGTTTGTGTTTTCTTCCCTTTTGGGAGACTTTCCAGGTTGACTATTGAAGAGACTCTTGGTCAGAGCCTAGCAATGGGATCTACCTGAACCAGTACTATGCATGAGTCGTAAGGTTGTGCGATGCCTTGTACCATATTGTACAGTCTAGGTTTGTTGTTTTCGAGTTTTTTATTCAGTAGAACCTCTTATTTTCTGAAGTTTCTATCTATATTGGATTTATTAACTTCTAGATGAGTGTTATTGGCCTTATATGTAGGATCTTGGAGACATTTTTCTTTGACTTTTGTTCATCGCATCAATCCATTATGATAGGTATTGACCTTGAAACTATCATATAGGTTAGCTTTTTTCCCTACTTGCATTTTTTCATTATTTTTTTCTTGGTTCTTTTGGCCTTAGGATCGACCCCACTGAATTGTGACACTAACTTTCCTTGTTGATAAGTGTGTCATACTTTATGTGGTAGAACCTTCCTTCCACGGGCATCCTAGTTAGAGCCTTGTTTGTTATTTAGTTCCCATGATGAATTAATTCATAGGCATGGGATTCATGTTTAGTCCCACCATGACTTTGTGTTGAAGCCTCATATTTCTTCTTCATATTTCTCTAACCTATACCCGAGCAACTCCCCTAGAACATGGTTTGTTTTCTTTCAAGCTCGCTTAAATTTCAAAAGCAACATCCAGCAAGACTGTATTTTTTATTTTCGATCTCGTCTAGATTACTTGAGAAAAGTAGACCCCCTGGATTCTTCTTTAAGCCCTTTTCAGGCTCTCTAAAATTGAAAATATTGTCAAGCGATCTTGTTGTCCTTCATGCTCGCCAAACTCAAATTTGAAGGCACATCTTTCTGGCTGTAGTTTACCCATTTTTTGGTCCGGATGGATAATTTTACGAATAAAGGTATTCTCTAGGAACTTCGGTTCACTAGAAGAGTATTCTCAGGCGTAAGTTTAACCCTTTTTCGGGCCTGAGGGACTAAATTTTTTAAAAAGGAACACTCTCCTTGGTTTTGGTTTATCTCTTTTTCAGGCATTAGAGATTACTTATGAAAAAGGAACCCCCCTAGAGTCCATAGTTAAGCTCTTTTCAGACTCCCTAAAATTGAAAAGATCATTGAGTGACCTTGTTCCTTTCACACTCGTTAAATTGGTCAGAAAGAACATCTACTTGGCATGATTTTAACCCTTTTTCCAACTAGTATATTATTTCATAAAAAGGTACGCCTTGGGAGACTTGTCTCTCTAGGAGAGTTATCCTCAGTTATATTTTATACTTTATCGAGCTAAGGAGACTAAACTCAGAAAAAGGTTGTGATTCCATAGTTAAGCTCTTTTCAAACTCCTTAAAATTGAAAATATCGTCGAGTGATTTGTCTCAATCACACTCGTTAGAATGGTTTTGAAGAGACGTTTTTTCGGTATAATTTTAACCCTTTTTCGAACCGATTGGACTAGTTGTGAAAAAGGAACTCCATGGAGTCTTCTTTTGACGTTTTTCAGACTCTCGAAATGTGAAAAACCACCGATCTTACCTTCTCTAGGATCGTAAAAATTTACATGGGAGGAGTCTTGTTGTGTCGCGATTAATCGCATTGCGAGTCTCATCCTTTCATATTTGGTCTAATTCTTGCTACATGTTACCCTAAACTGAATCTTTAAATCATTCCTTATATGCAAGCCTTGCAAGAATTTTTTCCCTCTGCGATCTAACACCTTGACCCATGGAGGAATTTTCCCCGAGTGTTCTTATCCTACACATGTCTCCTTTCCCTAAGCATCATTATGTTCCATGTGCTTGGAACTAGTTTGCTTGCTTGAGACACTCATTCCTCCTTTGTAACATATCATTCTTTTATTATTTTTCAAGCTTGTTAAAAATTTGGAAAAGAAAAAAAAAATTATTCCAAAAATAGGGGACGGGAACTATACACTCTTTTTTCGGCAGCAAGATAGTCGCCCTTGGAAAAATCACATCCTTTAGTTTTTTTGTCAAGCATTGGGATCTAGTGTGATCTTATGAATTCATTCTCACTACATAGAGTTGTGTCCTCCTTGATTTTTTTACTCTTCCAAACATATGAAGAGTTTGTGGTGCCTCCTGCATCACAAAATTATGTCAATATTACGCTGCCTAAGTTTGATCATCCTTTGTTATTTTTTCCAAGGGAAGTTTTATCCAACCTGAGTCGACCATTTTGTAGTTTGTCTCTTGACCTTTATGATTCATCCATATTGTGAGTATAGTTAAGTCCAGATTCAAAATCGACGAAGTTTTATGCCTGGTGATCGTGATCCTCCAGTCTTTCCCCGAAGGCATGTCGAAGACCTCAGAGTACTGAGTATTACACTCCTATTGTACTCCTATCTGAGTGGTTGAAGATATTGAAGTTCTTTCTTGATTTATGAATCCCTCATCTCCAGCCACAGGATGATGCTTCTTGACGATGCATATCGTATTGTATTCGGATATCATCGAATAGTTTTGACATGTAGATATGTTGTGTATTTCTCGTGGCTACACTTTATATAGAAATTTATATGACATGGATCTACAGTGTACTTGATTGGCATCCATGATTATTTCATCTTGAGCATGGGAATGCCTGCCTCAGAGATATTATTATTGTCTTGTAGATGGCGACCTCTCGAACTCTGGTCCCCGGGCTCACTCGACTTCGTGCCTTCCCGCTGGTAAAGATATTGTAATGTATTTCGGACATTAGTTTCTCTTCTGACCACACACATTAGGGGGCATCTATTATATCCCTAAAATTCTCTACCTATGCATCCATGGCATTGGCCTTTCTACTTGCACAATTTTCCAAATTACTACTAAGGATCTCTCTTTAAAAAAGCATTTTTTGGATCACGTACACATCCTATTGCACTACTGCTTGCATACATACACTAGTTGCATACTAGACAGCTCGCGTACATACACTAGTTGCATATTAAACAATGCGCATTTACATCCAAAAGTTGAAAAAAAATAAAATTTGCAAGGAATTCGGTGGAGTTTACGGGATATCGAGGGTTTCCCAACCAATTCACCCATTTTATCACGTCCCCAAACCGAACAGCTATCCTTTTCCATATAAAATGAGGTCTTGGGGTCCCATTCCACATTCAAGCAATTGAACAGAGAAACTCTGCAAAAATCCCTTCCCTTTTGTTCCCAAGCTTTGCAGCCCCTTCTAAGATTTGGCCTCAACATTCCCTCTCCATCCCTCTCCTTATACAATCCCTTCCCAATTTCCCAAGGAGATCGGTTTATTTTGACAAGTATTAGGGGAATGATGCACTTGGAGAAGCAGTAAGAGGAGCCCAGACCAGGTTCATGGAGTGTAATCTGACAAGAAGGTTGTAACTATTTGTAATCTTCACATCTGAATAAAACAATTATGTTTCTATCAAAAATATTGTGTTTATGTGCTTAATTGGTTAATGCATTTACATTTATATATGAACCCTAACATTGATAAGTAGAGATAGAATATATTGTAGCTTGTTTTTCTAAATTGTTTGCAGGTCAACTTTGGGAGGAGACCAGCAACCCAAGGAACTACACGGGAGAAGGAGGACAACACCAACCGAAAGGACCTAAGGTACATCTTCTTTTCCTTCTCTTGCATGTTGAGTTCAGATTATTTGGGGTGGTTTAGAAGTAGAACCATCTTTTGAGATCATAACTCTGCCTATACTTTGACCCTAGTATAGTAATAGAGGGATTTTCCCCGCTAGCACCTGGTGCAGTTTGTTTTCTGAAAATCCAAATTTTTCCCCTTGAAACAGAGCTTGCGCAATTCTGGACTGGTACTTCTGGAACTGGTTCTAGTTTACTGGTTTTCTGGTTTTCTGGTACGAACCAAAAACTAGGGTTTCATTTCCCAGAGTTTCTGGCCACAGAAAAGTTGTTCTCAAGCTTCCAATAAGTTCATTGGGCTAGGGCACACTTCCCTAGGTAGTTTTTATGTTGAAATTCCTCTTCAACAAAAAGCCCTAATTTTCTTGTACGAAAATAATGATGTTTTTGCTTATCCAATGAAAGGTTCTCTCTTTAGCTTAGCTCTGACCCCATGTTAATTTTTAGAGAAGATATTAATTTTCTTTACAATTTACTATATAACAATAGCATAGGTAGGATCACTGATGTTAACTCCCAAAATGAAACCGTCCTTCTGGTTGAATTTTGTGGTAGATATCATGGTTTTTGGTAGTATCTTTAAGTTACTTTTTGAGTTTTTATAGCTGAGAAAATTTTTTGGTTTTGGTGTGTCCTAGAAAATAATTGACCCATAAAGTCTTTTCTTTCAAAATTGTCATTTTACTTTCCACAGCTAACGTGTTTTCAAAGACTCATCGTGCGTTGTGGAAAGTGCCCTCTTTCAATAGCTAAGGAGCTTGTTTCATCAGTTGACGTGCTGTTGAAAGTGACGAACATTAAAAAAAATTGAAAATCAGTTCTCGGGTGGCGCGCTGTGGAAAATACACGCTTTCCGCAGCTAAGGAGGGTCTTCCACAAAGCGGTGCGTTGTTGAAAGTACATACTTTCAACAGTTAACGGGGGTTTCTTCGCAGAGTCGCGCGCTGGTGAAAGTGGCAAGCGAGCGTTTGGCAGAAGCGTTCTCCATGGGTCGTTGCTGCATGAAGCGGGAATCACGTGCATGATATCCACATATGAAAACAATGATGATGTGATCACCCCCACGTCAGAGCAAATCCAAGACATGCACTGATAGGAGTGGGCAATCATGGAAACTAAATCATGCATGGCAGATATGACTGGAATTCCAATTCATTCCAGAAACCACGCTCAACGTTCATCACTTTCGGAATGGCAAGTTCATTTTTGGAGATGCAGGTACAGAGGAGGTACCACTGACCTGACACCATCAAATCAAACAGAGGTCTCATATCAAAAACCGTTTCCAAAACACTGTCAAAGTTTTCATTTAATTCAAAACAGAGTCGAAGCCCGGACTGCTTTCAACAGCGCAGAATCTCGGTTCGACTAGGCGGTTACAGGGTTTACATTTGTCAAGTGTTTGAGCTCCAGAATGGCGAGAAAACGCAGTGGCATTTTACTCAAACGAGAATTGGATAATTTATCCTTTTTGGAATCACATCCCGAGGTCCGGAAGCACTTTTCA
>ML784597.1:264939-278425 GCA_009831015.1 Picea engelmannii
GTTTTTATTTAATAACAGATCCATGTTTTTAGGATCTGTGTAACTGCTTGTAAGGGCTATAAATGCCTGTTTTGATATCAAACAATGGTTCGATTTTGGATAGAGTAATTGGCTATTGTACTCAGACTTTTTATGTTAATACATATCACAGGTTCCTTTCAATTTTGATTGTCATCTTTCCATCTTTCTTCTGCATTATTATCTTTGTTTTCAAGCTTTGAATGGTTGTTATCCCATTGTTTAGCTCATAGCCTGATAATAAGTCTTTTGATTGTCTCTTAGACCCTACATTGTACTAGTTTAGTTACAATCTGTTCTTCACCCACTTTAAAGCTATCTGTTGATTAATCAATCTTTGAGAGCACTGTCTATTTGTTTATCATTTTCATGTTTGAATGCCATAAGCTATATTGAGTTGTCCCATTGATCCACATTCACAAAATACAAAAAACATTCATTTCTTAAGTTACCAAGCACCTTTGGTCTACAACCACAGAGGGTTTCTTGGAGGGATAACAACTGATAAAAACAAAATCACAAGATACACAACATTTATCCTGGGAAACCCTCATGGGGGAGAAAACCCAACAAAAACATCATTAATATAGATTTCCAATACAATGCCAAGATAAAAGACCAAACACTAGAGAATAACCAAGACTGAGCAATGCACCTCTCTCTTCCTTCTTATCCCAACTGCAACTATCTCCAAAATTGCACACTTGTTGAGTGCGTGAATGAGTTACCTTCCACTCTTATTTATACTAGCTGGCAGGCACTAGGATAGTGTCTCTTCACTAAGCAGGGCCGACCTCATCTCTTAGTGGCTAAATCCACTTTAATTAGGCCTAGGGGATGACTTCTTAATTAGCATCATATAATTAGGGTTTTACCAATCCACAAAAGGGTATTTAGTCTAATACAAAGCCCGACATGATCTATCCACAAAAGGGGATTTGATCTATAAACTAACAACTCAATAATAGTAGAATATTCTTTGCAACTAAAATATTTCAACATTTTGTACTTCCCTTATTCTCATGTCACCCTCCTGCGGAACTACTCCCCTTACCCCTTACCCTATCCTCTCTTCCCTCACTCCCTCACCCATGCTTAACCCCTTTTCAAAGTTTTAAAACTTGCGGACCTACTCTCATTACTCCTTACCTCTCCTCTCTTCCCTCACTCCCTCACCCATACGTAATCACTTTTCAAATTTTTCAGACATGTTGGCCTATTCTCCTCTCTTCCCTCACCCTACTTCCCTCACTCCACCCCCATATCCCCCCTTATCCCTTATCCTCTCACTTCGATATGCATCACTTATCCTCACTCCCATACCTTTCCCATTTCTCCAACACAACCATATTTTCTAAGATTTTACTCACCCAACCACATTATGAGACATGGAAACCTCCACTTATATGATGACACATGGAAACCAGTTACAGTATGACATGTGTCACCCTATAATAATGTGACACATGGGATACAATTAGATGATGACTATATTCTTACTGGGCCACGATTGGGCATTGACTTGAGCAATTAAATTTTTTATTAATTCATCAATTTTCTAAGGGGTCATGTTCAAGTTTCCATAATCTCTCCTTAACTCACATTAAGTGTATGGCATACTTTTTATTATATACCATAAACTCCCCAAAACTACCATTCATGAGGGATAAAAAATTTATGAACAAGAGTCAAAATTATTATGAAGGAGGGTGAAATTTAAATCAAGGGCCGAGATTACCCCACAAATTTGATGGACAATTGTTGAGACTTGTTGTTCCAGAGGCCATAACTTGAGATTTGGGAGTCATATTTGGGAAAAATTTACCTCGTTGGAAAGGTAATTTGATGAAGAATATGATGGAATGGTTTTCAGGAGCTGAAACCGGACAAGGTTCTCTAATAAATTGAAATAATAGTCAACTTTAGTTCTATGGTTTGATGATAATCTTCTTGGAACTTCAACTTCCCGAGCTCATATCTTGAGATCCAAAACTCCACATTGCGCTCATGAGTAATCATTGGAAATATGAGATGATGAAGATTGCACCTAGAATGTTTTCCATGGCTAGAAGGGAAAATAAATTACTCAGAAAATTAAAACACAATCCACTTTTCTTATAGGAAGGAAATTTGAAAATTTGAAAATAAACTTTATTAAAGAAAGAAGCGGGCCCTACTTAGAGGCACGAATTTCAATGGCATAAGTCATTAATCATAATTCAATCAATAATTAATTAAAAGTGTTTTACTCAAAAAAGGAATCGTGGAAAGTTCTAGAAAGGAAAACCCTAACTACTTCAAGAACATTGAAAGTAGATTTTTAAAAGGACAAGAGAAGACACTATCAAGGTGGGGAGGTCATAATTTTCTACATTAGTGAGGAGTATGCAAGAAGAAAAGTTCTATCTCTCCAATATTCGGTGGACTAGCCTGCTAAAACTTGTCTCTCAAATTTTTCTTCTTTTCTATTTTTTTTCCATCAAATCTTCCATGAATGTATGGAAAATAGGAAGATTTGGTTCCGAGAAGTTTTTTCTCTTGAAATCTTCATTTATCTTGTAACATTTCAAGCCCAAAGGAGCATATTCCTTTCTTGTAAAAAGAAAATGCAATTCATTTCAGTTCATGTTATCATCATTGAGACATTTTGGAAGCCATTTCAGTTCTTTTGTTTCAAGCATTATTGAATTTGTTATATTGAGTTATTTTATAAATTTCTCCTGCAAAGAACTACTTGGGGCATTACATTAGTGATTTCTTGAACTTGAATTGAAAGAATGTGATTTCAAATGTATTGCCTATAAAAATATTTTTGGGTGATAATGAAGTTATTATTTAACGTTTTTTGAATACCTCTCCATTACTTCATCTTGAAAAAGTCATAGAAGATTCCAAGTTTAGTTTATCTTACAAGAAATAAAGAATATTTGATAAAGGGAGACTCCAAAATCTTGTAGACATAAATCTATGTTGACGCATTTTATCTTATCTTTTCTCAAAATGGTTTGATGTGTATTTGTATAAATATATATATGGGTTTATACATTTGTATATATACGATGTCATGGAATATCTATCAGGGTTTTCTTTTTAGCATTCACCCTTTACATTCATTACAAAACCATACAAATAATATTCCAATCTTTCAGCCAAAGAGGAGTACCACCTCTATAAAAATGTAGAGGGATTCATATCCTCATGATGTTATTTTTTGGGTCTTGACCAATCTGAACATCAACACCCTACTACATCAAAGGAGTTTATAATCACCTTCCAAATGATGGAGCACCTGAATCTCTTTTTTGGGGGATTTCTAATCCAGTCAACCACTATTTCAGGGTGAATATATTTTTGAATGACTACTTTTGTCCACAACATTTCTCTTGATATCAATCTCCAAATATATTTTGCTACCAAAGATTTTGAAAATAGGAAAAAAAAAATTAGGCCCCATCGACCTCCTAATGCTTCAGGGATTTCCAATGACTCCCATTCTACCCAAGGCAACACGAAGTTTTCTTTATAACCAACCCATAAGAATTTGAACCAAATTCTTCTTATTTTTTCAAGAACTCCTTTTGGTATCCATGCTAATGACATCCAGTAGACATGTATGGATTCTAGTACATATTTGAAAAGCACCAAACGCCATGCTCGAGAGGGAAACCTGTAGCTCCAAGATTTGAATCTTTTTTCCAAATTAGCTAAATGCCAAAACCAATATGATTTCATATAGAAATTTGGCTTGAGTTGGAATCTCAGATATTTCAGTCCTAAATCAAGATCCCTTATTTCATAAGGAAAGAGGGTTTGGTAAAAGGACAACTCATCTGCCTCCATGTTATTGACTAAGAAAGTGAATTTCCTTACATTTATTTGTGTTAAATTATGAGCTTGATTTCTTATGCGGATTAATTCTTTTATTTTATTCAACACTTTGATTCCATCTTAATACACTTCAACAATACCAAATCATAATCGAATGGCAATAACTATGTAGATAAGTAAGCATGCACATCAACAACACATATACCCCAGGGAAACCATGTACAGGGAGAAAAACCCTAGCAAATGGTATTCCTTTATTGCATTAATAATGTAAGATCACTTACAAATATCCACCATGAATGTTATTCTCTTAAAGAACTTGCAAAGATGACTCTGACTTGACAAATACCTAAGAGACCTTGCTGAAATACACCTCTGATATGCTACCTCTATTGTTGATATACATCACTGATATGTTGTTGATATACACCTCTGATATGAAGCCTCTATTGTTGATATACATCATTGATATGATGCTTTGGTATGCTGCCTCTTTATCACTGATATGCGCCTCTATTGCTTCACCATTAACCTACATATCAAACTGTGTTGAAGAGAGGGTTCAGCCTCTGCTTATATAGGCTAAAGAGGAGAAGAGGAGAGGATCGAAATAGTAACGTGTTTGCATGCTTTAATCATAACTCGGCTTCATAATTTAGTTGGAACTTAGAACTAGACTTGAGACTGGTATACTTTAGTTCGAAAATAGAACTAGACTTGAGGCTTCAGTTACAACTCAGCATTACACTTTAGTTCGAAAATAGAACTATACTTAAGATTGGTATACTTTAGTTCGAAAATAGAACTAGACTTGAGACTGGTATACTTTAGTTCGAAAATAGAACTAGACTTGAGACTTCAGTTACAATTCAACATTACACTTTAGTTCGAAAATAGAACTAGACTTGATACTTCAGTTGCAACTCAGCATTACACTTTAGTTCGAAAATAGAACTAGACTTAAGACTTCAGTTACAACTCAGCATTACACTTTAGTTCGAAAATAGAACTAGACTTGAGACTTCATTTACAAGTTAGCATTACACTTTAGTTCGAAAATAGAAGTAGACTTGAGACTTCATTTACAACTCGACTCTTTACAAGGCAATTTGAAATTCTCTTCAGGGTGGATAATGTTACACGTGCCAACACATTATATCAATATATTTATATCATTTGCAATATTAGGAATATCGTTTGTTTCTAGCTCATAGGAATTTTATATTCAACCTAAATTTTGCTAAATTCCTTGACTTTTTCTCATGGCTCACAAGGCTTGACTAGGCTCACAGGGGTTTTACGTTCCCCCTTACTTTTGAACTAGTCTGTCTATGCTCACAGAGGTTGTGTGTTCCCCCTGAATTTTTCACTAGACTGTCTATACTCAGAGAGGTTGTACATTCCCCCTAAATTTTTCATTAGACTTACATAGCATATCGTTCGTCCTGAATTTTGGTTTGACTCACAGAGGTTGTACGTTCCCCCTAGCTTTTGTCAATACCTCACAAGACTGGTTGATTCTCCAAATCTCCCTAGCTAGCCTCAGGGTAGCCCATATGGCCTCTCATTGGAGAATGATTGTCAATGCTGCCAAATTTAACACTCCCTCTTAGCGAGGGAGTCATACTCAGCCACACCAATCTTGCCTCTCAGTTTCACAAACTGTCTCGAGATCAGAGGCTTGGTCAGGATATCAGCTACCTACTCACTCGTGGCTATGTACTGTAACTTTGAATTTTTTCTCTGGACCAAGTCTCGGATGTAGTGGTACCTCATGTCAATATGTTTTGACCTGTCGTGAAATATCGGGTTCTCTATCAATTTTATGCAACTTTGATTATCACAGTGAACCATCATCGTCTCGAGCTTGTCACCAAACAACCCAGAAACCAATTTTCTGAGCCATACTGCTTCCTTGCTAGCATCACTTGCTGCAATGTACTCAGCCTCTATTGTACTCTCTGCAATGGATCCCTGCTTCAGGCTTGACCAAGAGATCATAGTGGATCCTAAACTAAAGTAGTATCAGGAAGTACTTTTCTGATCCACTGGGCTTCCTGCCCAATCAACATCTGCATAACCATGCAGAAATAAACCACCATTGGATGTATATCTCTGACCATAAGTAATGGTCCCTCTCAAATATTTCAAGATGTTCTTTGCTGCCACCCAGTGTCTTTGTCTCGGTTCATTCATGAACTGAATCATTGCAATCATTGCATAGCATATATCTTGCCTAGTGTGGATCATGTACATCAATTATCCAATCAGCTACCTATACATGGTGGGATCTACCAAATATGAACCTGTATCAGAATCATGCAGCTTCCTCAAGTTGGTAATCATCAGAGTAGACATGGATTTGCAATCCATCATACCAAACCTCTTTAGTACATCCACTGTGTATTTTCCTTGTGCCATAAATATCTTGCCCTGTCTTTTCCATACTTCTAATCCTAGGAAGTAATGCATCAAGCCTAAGTGTTTCATCTTGAATTCTGAGGTTAGCTCCCTCTTACACCAGGTTATTATCCCTGCATCTCATGTTAGAAAGAGATCATCAACATACAGGATTATTATAATAGGTTGGTTACCTCTTACCTTGAAGTACATATTTGCATCAGCATCACTTTTCTGAAAGCCTAAGCTTTTAAGAAAGCCATCAATCCTGTCATACCAAACTCTGGGAGCCTGCTTAAGACCATACAAGGCCTTCCTTAGCTTGCATACATGAGTGCCTTTGTTATGCAGTACAAAACCATATGGTTTTTCCACAAAGACCTCTTGTTCAATATTTCCATTCAAGAATGTTTTTTTTACATCCATCTAATGTAGATTCCAACCAAGAACGGGAGCTAGAGAAATAATAGTTTGAATGGAGGTATACCTGGCTACAGGGGAGAAATTCTCTTTGTAGTCAATTCCTTCTTTCTGAGTGAATCCTCTGGCTACAAATATTGCTTTGAACTTTTCCACACTTCCATCAACTGCATGTTTGATCTTATAGATCCATTTGGAAGAAACCGATGATTTGTCTTTTGGCCTTGGCACAATGTCCCAAACATTGTTTTTTATAATAGACTTGTATTCATCAAGCATGGAATCCTTCCATACTTGTAATTTATCTACTTCTTCAAATGAATAAGGTTTGAAATCACTAATGTTTCTCATCAGTGCAACATACCCTCCAAACCTATGAGGCCTCTTCCTTTCCTTGAAAGTTCCTTTGGGAGCAGTTATCATTTCTTCTTCCTGCACTATTTATTTAAGCCACCCTGGCTTCCTTTTGGATGGAGGTTCTTCAAAAGTTATTTCTAACACTTTAGCAGGTTCTAGAGGCTCATTACCTTTATCTTCACGAGGTTCATCCCTCTGATCATATGACTCTTCATTTTCAGAAGAGGGTGAAGCTGGTTGAATTGCTTATGATTCCTGTTGAAGCTCTCTGGATTTCTTAAATGTGGATTCCTCATGGAAAGTCACATCTATGCTTACCTCTATTTGCCTCTGACCTGGTACATAAATCTTGTAAGCCTTGGAGTTCTCACTGTACCCCAAAAAAACCCCTTTCTTTCCTGAGGGTTCCATCTTTGTCCTCTTTTCCTTAGGGACATGAATATACATAGGACACCCAAATATCCTTAGATGCCCTACTTCAGGTTTGATCCCTGAGAACACCTATTCAGGAGTTATTTCCTTCAAGATAGAATGTGGACACTTCTTCTGAATATACATGGCAGTGGAGGTAGCTTCTGCCCATAAAGAATTTGGCAGATCCTGGTCAAACATCATTACTTTCGTTGCCTCGCAAATTGTCATGTTTTTCCTCTCAGCAACTCCATTTTGTTGAGGGTTATATGGCACAGTCAATTGTCTCTTGATTCCTGCTGACTTGAAGAAATCCTCAAACTGAAGAGATTCAAACTCTCCTCCATTGTTTGTTCTAAGGATTCTAATGTGTTTCCATGTCTTCTTTTCAATAAAGGCTTTATACTCTTTGAATTTATCAAATGTGTCACTTTTAGCTTTAAGAAAATGTATCCAACATTTTCTTGAGTAATCATCAATAAAAATGACATAATACAAACAACCACTGAGTGAGGGAGATGACATGGGACCACATACATCAAAATGAACTAGATCTAAGATGCCCTGAGCTCTGTTGTGACTACTAGGAAATGATTTCTTTATATTTTTACCTAGCATGCATCCCTTAAAAATTTCATTTTTACTAAGAGAAATAGTGGGCATGCCACACACAATGTTTTGTAGATCTATAAGAGATTTGCAATGAAGATGTCCAAGTATTATGTGCCATATCTCGTTGGAGCTAGTCACATCATGAGCCAATGCCTGAACTGACTGTCCTGACATGATGTAAAGTCCTCCACTGCAATTTCCAATGGGTTTTTTTGTACTTAAGTGGCTACCTTTAGCCCATAATAGTTCCCTCCTATCCTTGAAGATCACCCAATATCCCTTGTCCTCAAGGGTTGAAACTGATAGTAGATTCTTCTTGAGCCCTGGAACATATAATACTTCATCAACATGAAGTCTAGCCCTAGATTCCAATCTGAAGGAGATAGAGCCTACTCCCTCTATCTTGTAACATTTGTCATCCCCAAGCTCAACATGCTCTGCAAAATATTTTGTCTCGAAATATAAGAGGATCTCCTTGTACCCTGTCATGTTCTTTGATGCACCATTGTCTACTAACCAAGTTTTCAGCCTCGTGAAAACTGAACTGGATAAGGCAGAAACCAAGTAATATTATTTTCTATTTTCTTTATCATTAGAATGACTTTTCTGATTTCTTTTGGATTCATCATCCTCGGCAGTTGAGGCATGATGTTTCCCTTTCCTTGGATATTTCTTTCTAAACCAAAAATCTTTAGAAAAATGACCCAACTTATTACAACTAAAGAATTTAATATTAGATGTATCAATATTATTTCCTTTGAATGTACCTTTGGTTTTTGGCTTCCTCTGAGAGCCTTTCTAGAAATTGCCTTTCTTCTTTCCCTTGAATCTTGATGCTAAAGATGAGTGCTCTTCTTTCGTTGGATCGTTCTTGCTAGTTGTGTGACTCTCCTTGAGGAGGAAATCATGCCATAACCTCTCGAACGTGGGTTGAATCTCTCTCCCACTTACACTTGGAGCTTGTTTCTCATACGGATTCACCAAGGTATCCATACAGTCCTTGGTAGTCATTACAGGCATTATAATGTCTTTGACTGAGTCAAATATGATCTGCTTGGAATTTGCTTGACTCTTCCTGAAGGCCGCTCTTCTTGCATTATATGTGGGTTCCTCCACCACTATGGTCACATACTTCTTAAGATCATGCTCCTGCAAGATATTTGTTATCCAGAGCTTCCACACATTGAAGTTGGTAGCTCCTTCGAGCCTATCCTCGGTCATGACTAAAATGGAGGATGCCATGGAATTCACACTGGAAACTTAATCAAGCTATCTTGGATTTGTGTGTACCTTTTACTGCACTTCAACATTCTTCACACACCCTAAGCTCTGATACCATGTTAAATTATGAGATTGATTTCTTATGTGGATTAATTATTTTATTTTCTTCAACACTTTGATTCCATCTTAATACACTTCAACAATACCAAATCATAACTGAATAGAAATAACTATGTAGATAAGTAAGCATGCACATCAACAACACATATACCCTGGGGAAACCCTGTACAGGGAGAAAAACCCCATTAAACGATATTCCTTTATTTCATTAATAATGTAAGATCACTTACAAATATCCACCATGAATGTTATTCTCTTAAATATATTGCCAAGATGACTCTGACCTGACAAATACCTAAGAGACCTTGTTGAAATACACCTCTGATATGTTGCCTCTATTGATGATATACAACACTAATATGTTGTTGATATACGCCTTTGATATGCAGCCTCTATTGTTGATACACAGCACTGATATGCTTCTTTGGTATGCTTCCTCTTTATCACTGATATGTGCCTCTATTGCTTCACCCTTAACCTGCATATCAAATTGTGTTGAAGAGAGGGGTTGACCTCTGCTTATATAGGCTAAAGAGGAGAAGAGAAGAGGCTAGAAATAGTAACTTGTTTGCATGCTATAATCATAACTCAACTTCATACTTTAGTTCAAACTTAGAACTAGACTTGAGACTGGTATACTTTAGTTCAAAAATAGAACTAGACTTGAGACTTCAGTTACAACTCAGCATTACACTTTAGTTTGAAAATAGAACTAGACTTGAGACTGGTATACTTTAGTTTGAAAATAGAACTAGCCTTGAGACCGGTATACTTTAGTTCGAAAATAGAACTAGACTTGAGACTTCAGTTACAACTCAACATTACACTTTAGTTCGAAAATAGAACTAGACTCGATACTTCAGTTGCAACTCAGCATTACACTTTAGTTCGAAAATAGAACTAGACTTAAGACTTCAGTTATAACTCAGCATTACACTTTAGTTCAAAAATAGAACTAGAGTTGAGACTTCAGTTACAAATAAACATTACACTTTAGTCTGAAAATAGAACTAGACTTGAGACTTCAGTTACAACTCGACTCTTTACAAGGAAATTTTAAATTATTTTCATGGTGGATAATGTTACACATGCCAATGCACTAGATCAATACATTTATATCATTTGCAATATTAGGAATATCATTTGTTTCTAGCTCATAGGAATTTTATATTCAACCTAACTTTTTCTAGATGCCTTGACTTTTTCTCATGGCTCACAAGGCTTGACTAGGCTCACAGAGGTTGTACATTCCCCCTTAATTTTTCACTAGTCTTTCTATGCTCACAGAGGTTGTATGTTCCCCCTTAATTTTGCACTAGACTATCTATGCTTAGCGAGGTTGTACAATCCCCCTGAATTTTTCATTAGACTTACATAGCATCTCGTTCATCCTGACTTTTGGTTTGACTCATAGAGGTTGTACGTTCCCCTAGATTTTTTCAATACCTCACAAGACTGGTTGATTCTCCAAATCTCCATAACTAGCCTCAGGGTGGCCCATATGGCCTTTCATTGGAGAATGAATGTCGATGCTGCCAAATTTAACAATTTGCATTCATGTTGCTCTACTAAAGAGGCTCAGAATCCTGGATAGATTTTTTGCATCCCCTCAATGTCCATTACATAAAAGTATAACATCATACATGAAGAGAAGGTGTGTTAACGATAAGGTAGGGGTAATTCCAACACTGTTAAGCAGCCCTCAATATTTTTCATCTTCCAAAGAACGACTATGACCTTCTTCCACTAGTAGAAAGTGTTGGGTATGTGTTATATTCTTTGCATGTGTGTGTGTGGGTGCATCAAATTCAACAACTACATCTGATGATCTCTCTTCACTCTAGGTGGGTCCCAAGGGAGGCTAGGTATGGCCCCCCTAGTTATGCGCAGTGTTCGGCTCCGCGGCAGTGCCCCGAAATGTTTTTTGGGCATTTTTGCTATTTTAGCGGATTTTGATATTTTTAGCAGTTTTCTAAATTAATCCCGGATTAAGGGATTAGAGCTTTGGTATCTACAGAATACCTAAAAACATTGTGTGTGTATATATATATATATATGGTATGTTGAATGGTGAAATTAATACAATGAAGTGTTGAAAGGTTTTCTCCCAGTTAAGGGTTTCCGGTATAAATCTTTGTGTACTATGTGTATGAGCCAATGATTAATTTATGTTTTTCTTAAGAATCTATATGCATTGATTTACTTCATAGGTTTAAAACTTACATGTGGTATTAGAGCTCATTTTTGGCTTCAAAGGGACGCCTTTTTTGCTGAGGGTTTGGCTCGGTCTTGATAGATCAAGTTTATCTTGGGTCTGTGATAAATATGGGTTTAGTGGGAGATTTTGCAGTGGATATTCGAGTGTAGAAAGAGGGATGGCGAGCTATTCTAGAATCGAGATAGAGAATTTCAACGGTAAAAAATTTGAGCTATGGAAGCTCAATATGGAGGACCTTCTTGTATACAAAGAACAATGGATCGTTGTGGATCCTGGTACACGGCCTACTGGTACGCAGCCTACTGGCACACATTCGATTGGTACACAACCTACTAGTACACAAACTACTAGTACACCACCTACTCGTATGTCAAAGGAAGATGGGGAGAAGTTGGACAAAAGAGCAAGGAGTACTATTCGACTATGCCTGGCAGATTCAGTGTTGTTGAAATTCTAGGGAGAATCTACAGCCAAGGAACTATGGGATAAGTTAGGGAATTTGTATCAATCAAAGTCCCTGGTAAACAAGTTGTTTCTTTGAAATAATTTGTATCATCTTAGGATGGAAGATGGAGATTCTATGACAGAACATCTAAATTCCTTTAATACTCTGGTAAGTCAACTTGTCTTTGTTAATATTACGATTGCAGAAGAATATAAGTGTATTATTTTGTTATGTTCTTTTCCAGACTCTTGGAATAATTTGGTTGTAGAAATTGGTAGTAACACTCAATCTACATTGAACTATGAGGATGTAGTCTCATCCTTGTTATCTGAAGAGATGAGGCGGAAACACATGGATGGTCATAGCACATATGTTTTATTTGTAAGAGGGCATACCCAAGACAGGAATCTTGGTAAGTCTTTGGGGGGAGATATAAATCTATCGGTAGATCTAAGTCTCCAGGAAAATCTTTGAGGAAATGTTGGAAGTGTGGTAAAACATGGCATTATAAGAAGGATTGCAAGTCTAAGAAGGTTGATAAACCAAAGGGATCTAATAATACCTCTTCCACAGAGGTGAAAACCTCCACTGAAGAAGGAGGTGATGTTTACCTGGCATCTATAGGTACACATGCAAACCGTGATGTATGGTTGATCAAATTAGGTGCATCATACCATATGACTCCTCAAAGGGAGTGGTTCTCTAAATATGAAAAATATGATGGTGGTGATGTATTCCTAGGATATGACTCGACGGCCAAAATCATTGGACGTGGAAGGGTTAAGTTGTTGCTAAAAGATGGAAGGATTATAAATCTCCCTGGGGTTATGCACATTCCAAAACTAGCCAGGAGCCTAATATCTGTAAGCAAGTTGTATGATGTAGGAGTGGATACTGTATTTGGAAAGGGCACTTGTAAGATGGTACGAGGAGAAATGGTGTTGATGAGGGGAGTTTGGTGTGGAACTCTGTACAAGTTGTTGGGAAGCACTTATATTAATGGGTGTAATAGTTATGTTGTCCCTGAGTAGACAAATAAAGAAGACAAGACCAATATTGTCCCTAGAAAGAAGACCATGTTGTGGCATCAAATACTGGGGCATATTAGATAAAAGGGCCTTCGAACACTACATGGTAAAGGTATGGTTGAAGGTATTCCTAATTTCACTCTGGATTTTGATTTCTGTGAACATTGCATATATGGAAAATAGAATCGAGTAATATTTCCATCTGGTGCTACAAGAGCAAAGGGGATCTTAGAGTTGATACACAGTGATGTGTTTGGACCTATGCATGTTCCATCACTAGGTAAATCTGTGTATTATGTTTCATTCATAGATGATTTCTCAAGGAACACATGGATTTATTTTCTTAGAAATAAATATGAGGTATTTGATAAATTTAAAGAGTTTAAGGCTCTGGTAGAAAATCAGATA
>ML784597.1:298417-346143 GCA_009831015.1 Picea engelmannii
CTTGGGCTCGGAATAGATACTAACAACAGGGCTGAGGCACTAGCTCTCTGGCAAGGAATGCAATTGGCATTAAAACTCAAAATCCAGGACTTAACAGTGATAGGTGACTCAAGAATTATAATACAGGCCATGGTCAAGAGATCAAATTCTCAAAGTGTAAAACTAAACAGCCTCCTTGACAAAATCCGAATCCTATCAAGTAAATTGAACTCCTGTCATTTCTATCATGTGTTAAGGGACCAAAATGGCAATGCTGACCAAGCAGCCAATCAAGGCATGCTAATGGAGGAAGGTACTCTGTCAGTGAATGGCACACTGGAACGAGTGGAAATCCCATGACCCCATGCAGACCCTACACTCTCTCCCAAATGTTGAATCGAGCAGGTACAAAGGATCTAAGAAAATCAGGCTTGAAGACAGGAATAATTGGGTTGATTGGCAAGCAAGCTTAGCCAAGTACCAAGAGCTGGAACAGAAGCTGAAACACAGTGCTGAAACAGAGCTGGAACACAGTGCTGAAATAGAGCTGAAACACAGAGGGTGAAACACAGATGCTGGAACACAGATGCTGGAACACAAACGTTGGAACACAGATGCTGGAACACAATGCTGAAACAGAGCTGGAACAGAAGCTGAAACACAGTGTTGTAACAGAGCTGGAACACAACTGCTGAAACACAGATGTTGAAACACAACTGTTGAAACACAGATGCTGGAACACAAATTCTGAAACACAGTGCTGAAACAGAGCTGCAACTTATGCTGAAACATAGCGTTGTAACAGTGCTTTTACATATGCTGAAACACAGGGATGGAACGGCTGCTAAAACACAGTTGTTAAATATGTTGAAACACAACGCTGGAACAGATGCTGAAAAACAGTGCTGGAAATTATGCTGAAACAGAGTTGGATCTTATGCTGAAATAGTGTTGCATCATATTTTGTATTTTGATCTGTAGGCCCGAAGAAACTCGGGGCAATTTGTAATTGAATATGTGGCTTTGCCACCCCTCTAATATGATCTATAACCGTTTTCGTCAAAAAAAAACAATGTTCACTTGCCTCTTCGATGGGGCAACCTCTAGCAGAGAAGAGCTCTATTACAATAATTTTCCAAGACAAAAAATCCCATATCCTCTACTCTTATTTATACTAAATCTATCTATCCCAAATAACAATCTAGAGGAAGATCCTTCTAGAAGCGGAAGCTTCTATTAGGTCTTCTTACAATTGACTCATTCCTCCTTATTTTTGGGCCTTATTAATATTGACCTTTATTACATGGAAATATATTATTCTACGCACTTGGGGGTTATGCAAGTTAGGCCCCTAATAATGATCCCCTCGGACCTCACAGGGGGGGAAGGCCCCCCTTGCAAACCCCCCCACCCCAGCCTACATGGAGGGTGTACAGTATTCCATGGTGTACAGTCTTTGTGGGTTATAAACATGGTTGAAAACAAAGACCTATGAAACAGGAAGATAAGCAGGCTCCACAACCAACATAATGAAAAGACACCTTCCCAGAAGTCGGTCCAGCCAAAAGGACAAAAAGACTATAAAAAAGGTGGTCCCTTAGCTCATTTTTTAAATCATTCACACTCTCCCAATTACATACAAGCAAGGCACAAGTTTGGAGGAGGTGGCGTAGTAGTTGCAGCTGCACAGTTTATTCTTGCTCAGTCTTTTGATATCTCTCTCTTATGCACTACTCCTTGAGGAGGTGCGCTACCTTTGTATGGTGTTGTTGCTGCAGCTGGGGTGGTAATTCTGGTTAAGCTAGCACTTGTGTTATGGTTTATCTAATTGGACTTTCTTTATGAATAGAATCTATCTAGGAAAGGTTGTTGGGTTCTTCCCCCATTTGGGGTTTTCCCAGGATAAATCTCTTGTGTTCTTTTATGTCTCTTTCTTATATTTCTATTGCTCAGTACATGATATATATGTTAATGGTAACGAAGTAAAAGAACACTAGTAACACTAATTCTCTGTAAATAAGGAAAATCTAACATGGTATCAAAGTTGGTTACCTTCAGAACAATTTGACCACTGGAAGGAAGATCGCTACAGCGACACCTTGCAAACTGCAATACTTTGTCAAGATTGTTGAGAATTATCCCAATGATTTTGGAAATAATTCCTTCACATAGAAGTGCGCCCTAACCTATCGCACACCCTGAAACCCTCAGCGTGCAATTTGGTGAAGTTTGAAAAATCGAGTTTTTTTAGTGCTAGGGTTTCTATCGACGAAAATGTCAACCAGTATGAGAGTTGAGGATAGATTGGATGGAGAAGATAAATTCAGATACTGGAAGCATAGAATACAACTCATTATATAAGAGAATGAATTATTGTATCACATCAATAAGATGCTTCCAGAACCCGAAGATGAAGAAGCAAAGGAAAAGTTTAAGAAGAATGAAGTCAAGGCCAAGAGGATCTTAACAGACTCAATCAAGGATCACCTGATACCCAATGTATTAGAACTAAGGACTGAAAAGGAGATGTTTTATTCCCTAACCAGACTCTATGAAATCAATAACACTAGTCAGAATCTTACCCTATGGAATCAACTCAGAAATGTGACTATGAACAAGTCAGAGACGATGGCCAACTTCTTTACAAGGATCTCACATATCAAAGACTAGTTAGTAGTCGTTGGAGATCCAGTAGAAGATTATGAAGTAGTAACCACTACATGGTTTCCCTCCCTCTTGGGACCCATTTGTCCAAGGAATTTGGGTAAGAAGGAAGTTACCCAAGTTTGACAATTTATGGGCAGATTGCTCTCAAGAGGAATCTATATTGATGTCCAAGAAACAAAAGGTAGATGATGAGTAAAACCAATCACTTGCAGCACAAGTGAAAACGAGAAAGAAAAGGAGAAGAAGAAACATCGTGCACATGCAGCAGAAGCTGAAGAGCACTCAAAGGCATCAAAGGATGAAGAATTTGTCTTTTAGACAATGATGTTTTCATATGAATGATAGAAGGAAACTCAAGCAGGACAACAACACCAAACTCTAGGTTTTCATATCAGGTTTGATAATTTTATATTGTTGTTGCTTAATAAAGTATTGTACCTAGGATAAGAGTCTTTACAACTTTATTATTGTCTATTGCTATCAAATGTTTAGGTACACCTAAATACTTTCGGTACGATTATCATTAAGAAAATGGTCATTGTTAATGATATACTTGTCTGCAAGATGAAATTGATCTCCTCTAGGAGATGTTCTTGATTACTAACCATTCCATGGAGGTTACCATGGAAATGTTGTTCTTGTCTCTTGTTTTGGGCAGGTCATAGGTGATCATTCGAAGAAGGAACTACGATAACGGTTGCAGGAGGAAACTATTTAGGTAGTCTCTAGCCGAGACATAGAAATGTGTACATGAACGTATACACCCATGTGAAGTAGAAGATGAAGAAGAGTATCTCTTATGGAGATTGATTGTGACAAGAAGAAGGCTCCAAAGATGATCGTACATTTAATTTGACCACTCTTCAGATCATCAGGAACAATTAGTAGTGCCAGAAGGGCCTACCTAGAAACAATGAATTAAATAAGCATGTTCTCGTGGTACCTTGCATAATGAAAAGAAGATACAGATACATTGTTAAATTTGGTAGCATCGACATTCATTCTCCAATGAGAGGCCATATGGGACACCCTGAGGCTAGCTAGGGAGATTTGGAGAATCAACCAGTTTTGTGAGGTATTGACAAAATCCAGGGGGGACGTACAACCTCTGTGAGTCAAACCAAAAGTCAAGATGAACGAGATGTTATGTGATTCTAATGCTAAATTGAGGGGGAACGTACAACCTTTGTGAGCATAGACAGTCTAGTGCAAAAGTCAGGAGGAACGTACAACCTCTGTGAGCCTAGTCAAGCCTTGTGAGCCATGAGAAAAAGTCAGGGCATCTAAAAAAAGTTAGGTTGAATATAAAATTCCTATGAGCTAGAAACAAACGATATTCCTAATGTTGGAAATGATATAAATGTATTGATCTAGTGCATTGTCATGTGTAACATTATCCACCATGAAGATAATTTTGAATTGCCTTGTAAAGAGTCGAGTTGTAACTGAAGTCTCAAATCTAGTTCTATTTTCGAACTAAAGTGTAATGATAAGTTGTAACTGAATTATTAATTCTAGTTATATTTTTGAACTAAAGTGTAATGCTGAGTTGCAACTGAAGTATCAATTCTAGTTCTATTTTCGAACTAAAGTATAAAGCTGAGTTGTAAATGAAGTCTTAATTCTGGTTCTATTTTCGAACTAAAGTGTAATGTTGAGTTGTAACTGAAGTCTCAAGTCTAGTTCTATTTTCGAACTAAAGTATATCGGTCTCAAGTCTAGTTCTATTTTCGAACTAAAGTGTAATGTTGAGTTGTAACTGAAGTATCAAGTCTAGTTCTATTTTCGAACTAAAGTATACCAGTCTCAAGTCTAGTTCTAAGTTCAAACTAAAGTATGAAGCTGAGTTATGATTAAAGCATGCAAACAAGTTACTATTTTGATCCATACACTTCTACTCTTCAGCCTATATAAGCATAGGTCGATCCCTCTCTTCAAAAGAGTTTGATATGCAAGTTAAGGGTGAAGAAATAGAGGCGCATATCAGTGATAAAGAGGCAACATACCAAAGAAGCATATCATTGTTGTATATCAGCAATAGAGGCTGCATATCAGAGGTGTATATCAGCATCATATCAATGTTGTATATCAACAACAGAGGCAGCATATCAGAGGTGTATTTCAGCAAGGTATCTTAGGTCTTTGTCAGGTCAGAGTCATCTTGGAAAGCTATTTAAGAGAAGAACATTCATGGTGGATATTTGTAAGTGATATTACATTATTAATGCAATAAAGGAATATCGTTTGCTGGGGGTTTTCTCCTTGTACAGGGTTTCCCCGGGGTATATGTGTTGTTGATGTGCATTATTACTTATCTACATAGTTATTTCTATTTGGTTATGATTTGGTATTGTTGAAGTGTATTAAGATGGAATCAAAGTGTTGAAGAAAATAAAAGAATTAATCCGCATAAGAAATCAAGCTCATAATTTAACATGGTATCAGAGCTTAGGGTGTGTTAAACATGTTGAAGTGCAGCATCAGGTACACACAGATCTAAGATAGCTTGATTAAGTTTCCAGTGTGAAGTCCATGGCATCCTCCATTTCAGTCAGGGCCGAGGATAGGCTTGAAGGAGCTACCAACTTCAATGTGTGGAAGCTCCAGATAACAAATATCTTGCAGGAGCATGATCTTGAGTAGTATGTGACCACAGTGGTGGAGGAAACCAGACATAATGCAGGAAGAGTGGCCTTTAGGAAGAGTCAATAAAAGGCCAAGTGAATCATCTTTGACTCAGTCAAATATAGTATAATGCATGCAATGACTTCGTTAATGACTGCCAAGGAATGTATGGATACCTTGGTGAATCTGTATGAGAAACAAGCTCCAAGTCAGAAGAGGACACTTAAGCACAACCTTTAGTATGTGAATATGGAGAAAGGTGAATCAATGGCATCTTTATGTTCCAGGATATCCTAGATCAGAGATCAACTTTTGGTCACAGGGGTCACAGTGGACGATGATGATTTAGTGCAGGCCATTTTTTACGGTCTTCCTTCTTCATGGGAGACCTTCTTATCCAATGTAAGTGAGAGAGAGATTCATCCCACGTTTAAGAGGTTATGGTGTGATTGCCTCCAGGAGGAGAGTCGCACAGCTACCAGGAGTGAGCCAACGAAAAAAGAGAACTCAGCTTTAGCATCAAGATTCAAGAGAAAGAATAAAGGCACTTTCCAAAAAGGTTCTCAGAGGAAGCCAAACACCAAAGGTACATTCAAAGGAAAGAATATTGATACATCTAAGATTAAATGCTTTAGTTGTAATAAGTTGGGTTATTTTGCTAAAGATTTTTGGTTTAGAAATAAATATCCAAGGAAAGGGAAACATCTTGCCTCAATTGTTGAGGATGATGAATCCAAAAGAAATTAGAAAAGTCCTTCTAATGAGAAAAAAAATAGAAAAGAATATTACTTGGTTTCTGCCTTATCCAGTTCAGTTTTCACAAGGCCGAAAACTTGGTTAGTAGACAATGGTGCATCAAATCACATGAAAGGGTACAAGGAGATGTTCTCAGATTTCGAGACAAAATATTTTACAGAGCATGATGAGCTTGGGGATGACAAATGTTACAAGATAGAGGGAGTAGGCTCTATCTCCTTCAGATTGGAATTTGGGGCTAGACTTCATGTTGGTGAATTATTATATGTTCCAGGGCTCAAGAAGAATCTACTTTCAGTTGCAACCCTTGAGGACAAGGGATATTGGGTGATCTTCAAGGACAGGAAGGCACTACTATGGGCTAAAGGTAGCCACTTAAGTACATCCGAACCCATTGGAACTTGTAGTGGAGGATTGTATGTCGTGTCAGGACAGTCAGTTCATGCATTGGCTCATGATGCGAATAGCTCTAGTGAGTTGTGGCATAGAAGACTTGGACATCTTCATTACAAATCTATTCTAGATCTACATAACATGGTATGTCGCATGCCCTTTATTTCTCTTAGTAAAAATGAAATTTGTAAGGGATGCATGCTAGGTAAAAATATAAAGAAAGAATTTCCTAGTAGTGACAACCAAGCTCAAGGCATCTTAGATCTAGTTCATTCTTATGTATGTGGTCCCATGTCATCTCCCTCACTCAGTGGTTGTTTCTATTATGTCATTTTTATTTATGATTACTCAATAAAATGTTGGATATATTTCATTAAATCTAAAAGTGACACATTTGATAAATTCAAAGAGTATAAAGCCTTTATTGAAAAGCAGACAGGGAAACACATCAGAATCCTTAGAACAGACAACGGAGGAGAGTTTGAATCTCTCCAATTTGAGGATTTCTGCAAGTCAACAGGAATCAAGAGACAGTTGACCATGCCATATAACCCTTAGCAAAATGGAGTTGCTAAGAGGAACAACGGAACAATTTGTGAGGCAGCGAAAGCAATGATGTTTGACCAGGATCTGCCAAATTATTTGTGGGAAGAAGCTACCTCCATTGTCGTGTATATTCATAAAAGGTGTCCACATGCTATCTTGAAGGAAAAGAATCATGAAGAGGTATTCTCAGGGATCAAACCTGAAGTAGGGCATCTAAGGATATTTGGGTGTCTTGTGTGTATTCATGTCCCTAAGGAAAAGAGGACAAATATGGAACCCTCAGGCAAGAAAGGGGTTTTTGTGGGGTACAGTAAGAACTCCAAGGCTTACAGGATTTATGTACCATGTCAGAGGAAAATGGAGGTAAGCATATATGTGAGTTTCCATGAGGAAGCCACATTTAAGAAATCCAGAGAGCTTCAGCGGGAATCAGAAGCCGCTCAGCCAGCTTCACCCTCTTTTGAAAATGAAGAGTCAGATGATCAGAGGGAGGAACCTTGTGAAGGGCCAAGTAATGAGACCCTAGAACCTATTGAAGTGTTAGAAAGAAATCTTGAATAACCTCCATCCAAAAGGAAGCTAGGGTGGCTTAAAGAAATAGTGGAGGAAGCAGAAAGGATAGTTGCTTCCAAAGGAACTTCCAGGGAAAGGAAGATGCCTCATAGGTTTGGAGGCTATGTTGCACTGATGAGAAGCATTAGTGATGTCGAACCTTCTTCATTTGAAGAAGCATATAAATTACAAGTATGGAAGGATGCCATGCTTGAGGAATACAGGTCTATTATAAAGAACAATGTTTGGGACATTGTGTTGAGGCTAGAATACAAATCAGTGCTTTCTTCAAAATGGATCTATAAGATCAAACATACAGTTGATGGAAGTTTGGAAAAGTTCAAAGAAATATTTGTATCTAGAGGCTTCACTCATAAATAAGGAATCGACTACGAAGATACTTTTTCTCCTGTAGCCAGGTATACCTCCATTCAAACTATTATTTCTTTAGCTCATGTTCTTGGTTGGAAGCTACATCAGATGGATGTAAAAACATCATTCTTGAATGGAAAGATTAAACAGGAGGTCTTTTTGCAACAACAAGATGGTTTTGCACTGCATAACAAAGGTGCTCATATATGCAAGCTAAGGAAGGCCTTCTATGGTCTTAAGCAGGCTCCCAAAGTTTGTTATGACAGGATTGATGGCTTTCTTAAAATCCTGGGCTTTCAGAAAAGTGATGTTGATGCAAATTTGTACTTCAAGGTAAGAGGTAACCAACCTGTTATACTAATATTGTATGTTGATGATCTCTTTCTAATGGGAGATGAATGGCTAATAGCCTGGTGTAAGAGGGATCTAACCTCAGAATTCGAGATGAAAGACTTAGGCTTGATGCATTACTTCCTTGGATTGGAAGTATGCCAAAGACAGGGATAGATATTTCTGGCACAAGGAAAATACACAGTTGATGTACTAAAGAGGTTTGGTATGATGGATTGCAAATCCATGTCTACTCCAATGATTACCAACCTGAGGAAGCTACACGATTCTGATACAGGTTCAGATTTGGTGGATCCCACCATGTATAGGCAGTTGATTGGTTCATTAATGTACATGATCCACACTAGGCCAGATATATGCTATGTAGTGATTGCAATGAGTCAGTTCTTGATTGAAACGAGATAGAGACATTGGATGGCAGCAAAGCACATATTGATATATCTCAGAGGTACCATTACTTATGGTCTGAGATATACATCCAATGATGGTTTATTTCTTCATGGGTATGCAAATGTTGACTGGGAAGGAAGCCCAGTGGATCGGAAGAGTACTTCCGAATACTGCTTCAGTTTAGGATCTTCTATGATCTCTTGGTCAAGTCGAAAGCAGGGATCCATTGCATAGAGTACAACAGAGGCTAAGTACATTGCAGTAAATGATGCTAGCAAGGAACCAGTATGGCTCAGAAAATTGGTTTCTGGGTTGTTTGGTGACAAGCTCGAGATGATGGTGGTTCACTATAATAATCAAAGTTGCATAAAATTGGCAGAGAACCCAGTATTTCACGATAGGGAAAAACATATTGACATGAGGTACCACTACATCCGAGACTTGGTCCAGAGAAAAATTGTAAAGTTACAGTACATAACCACGAGCGATCAAGTAGATGATATATTGACCAAACCTCTGACCTCGAGACAGTTTGTGCAACTGAGAGGCAAGCTTGGTGTGGTTGAGAATGACTCCCTCGCTGAGAGGGAGTGTTAAATTTGGCAGCATGGATAGTCATTCTCTAATGAGAGGCCATATGGGCCACCCTGAGGCTAGCCAAGGATATTTGGAGAATCAACCAGTCTTGTGAGGTATTGACAAAATCCAAGGAGAACGTACAACCTCTGTGAGTCAAACCAAAAGTTAGCATGAATGAGATGTTATGTGAGTCTAATTCAAAAGTCAGGGGGAACATACAACCTCTGTGAGCATAGAAAATCTAGTGAAAAATTCATGGGGAACGTACAACCTTTGTGAGCATAGCCAAACTAGTGCAAAAGTCAGGGGGAACGTAAAACTTATGTGAGCCTAGTCAAGCCTTGTGAGCCATGAGAAAAATTCAAGGCATCTAGCAAAAGTGAGGTTGAATATAAAATTCCTATGAGCTAGAAACAAACGATATTCCTAATATTGCAAATGATATAAATCTATTGATCTAGTGTGTTGGCACGTGTAACATTATCCACCATGAAGAGAATTTTGAATTGCCTTGTAAAGAGTCGAGTTGTAACTGAAGTCTTAACTCTAGTTCTATTTTCTAACTAAAGTGTAATGTTGAGATGCAACTGAAGTATCAATTCTAGTTCTATTTTCGAACTAAAGTGTAAAGCTAAGTTGTAACTGAAGTCCTAAGTCTAGTTCTATTTTCAAACTAAAGTGTAATGTTGAGTTGTAACTGGAGTCTCAAATCTAGTTCTATTTGCGAACTAAAGTATACCAGTATCAAATCTAGTTCTATTTTTGAACTAAAGTGTAATGATGAGTTGTAACTGAAGTCTTAAGTCTAGTTCTATTTTCGAACTAAAGTGTAATGCTGAGTTGTAACTGAAGTCTTAAGTCTACTTCTATTTTTGAACTAAAGTATACCAGTCTCAAGTCTAGTTCTAATTTCGAACTAAGGTATGAATTTGAGTTATGATTAAAGTATGCAAACAAGTTACTATTTTGAGCCATAAACTTCTCCTCTTCAGCCTATATAAGCACAGGTTGACCCCTCTATTCAACCCTGTTTGATATGTAGGTTAAGGGTGAAGCACTAGAGGCGCATATCATTGATAAAGAGGTAGCATACCAAAGAATCATATCAGGGTTGTATATCAGCAATAGAGGTTGCATATCAGAGGTGTATATCAACAGCATATCAGTGATGTATATCAATAATAGAGGTAGCATATCAGAGGTGTATTTCAGCAAGTTTTCTTAGGTCTTTGTCAGGTCAAAGTAATCTTGGCAAGCTCTTTAAGAGAAGAACATTCATGGTGGATATTTTTAAGTGATCTTACATTATTAATGCAATAAAGGAAAGTTGGCCCTTGACCAGGTTTTGTGGAAACGCTGGTCATGTTTGACAAATTTTGGGACTTCAACAGGTTGGTCGAAGACGAAGCACCAGGCGAAGAAGAGATCATGGGATCTCTCCCTCCTTTGCGGGCTTTTTGGGTTTAGGTTTTATGTAAAGGGTATGGGATTTCGGCCCATGGGTCTCACCCATGTTTAGGCCGATTTTGTAATGTATAAATAGATATCTAGGCGATGTAAGAAACACACTAGATCTAAGAGGTATGCGGTGATAAGTGTTGTATTGTGCTAAGTGCAAGTGATGTAAGCGGTTGGATCTATGTGATTGAGTTAGCTCTGTGCATATTGTGTATTGAGAACTTGCAGGGCTAAGTGCAAGTGATTGTAAGAAAGGCTATGTGTTGTGACAAGATCGGGGAAGGAGGATCTAGCGAGGTGCGTGAAGATCTCTTGTCCTATGCGGAGTTGGTTTTGAGGCTCTGTTCATGTAAGGATATTGACAGAAGATAATACAGAAAATGAAGAGTTGGTGGACGTAGACCAATGCTGGGGGTGAACCATGTATATCCTGTGTTATGGTTTCTTTGAGTGATTGATGTGATTTATGCTTAGTGTTGTCATATTTATGTATGTCAGATGCATTTGATATAGTAGCTTAGTGTTTAGTAATGTGAATGAATGATAGATATGCTCTATTTCTATGTGTTAAGTGTTTGGGTGTGTTAGATCTTGGTGAATACTACATTGTTCTGTAATTAGGGTTGTATATGCGATGTGAATAAGGGTTAAATGCTAATGAATGTTAACTGCTAAGTGCTATGTTAAGTATTGTAATCACATATCTGTTTCCTAGCTAGGTTGCAGATACTTGAGTCCTACAACCCCCCCTGCCTCTACCTCGGGTGAGACTTCATCTGCTTCGCAGGTGTTGCCGAAAGGGTCGGTAGTTAGGGTTTTGTTGGTGTGTTGTTGGTGTGTTGTTGTAGCCTTGAACCTTGGGTCTGCCCCTATGCCAACAAATGGTTCCGTTGTCAGGACCTGAAACTGTGATTGATGGAAACTGAGGAAAAGAGAAAGCTTTGTGCGTAGATCTATTGTTGTAGTGTGCAGTATTCTACTTGACATGTGAAGCTCTGTGCTAAGAAGAAAAGGCTGATCTGAAGAAAAGAGGTAAGATCTTAAATCCTTGTGCTCTGATAAAGGTAAGATAAGTGGAAATTTTATCTTCGAAAGAATGGATCTAGGTATGTTTAATAGATTTCGTCCTAGTCTGGAAACTAGGGAACAGCTAGAAGAAAGAAGATATGGTATGAATATATTTGATAGAAATAGTGAAAGATATGTTATCCCTATGCATAGAAAGAATTTTTTGACTAACAAGTGGATGCAGGATCCTAGAAAGAATTTTTCACAGGTCCATCACTGCGATCCCAATACGCAGTACAGGAAAGGTTGGGGATCGTTCAAGAGAATGAGAGGATTGACTCTTTGTTATAGTTGTAGAAGACTGGGACATCTTGCTAAGGAATTCCCTGGTAGAGGTCCTATTTTTATTTGTTGTAAATTCGTGGGCCATGAAGTTTTGGATTTCCCTACAATGATTGCTAAAGTTGAGAACATGAATATGAGACAAGAAAACCATGAGGAATTTTCAGGGACTAAGAATATGCTAAAGAACCAGGAAGAATCAGAGGCTATATTATTGTAGATGAAAGAAATATTGAATGATCACAGAGACATCAGTCTATCGGAGATTTTAAAAGAGAAAGAGTGCATAGAAGGAAGAATAGGAGACTTCGACATAGACTGTGTATTGGATGCAGAAGCACAGGTGAACATTATGAAAGAAAGTACTTGGGAAATCTTAGGAAATCCTGCTATGGTTCCTTCACTGGGAGGAATAGGATTGTTTAAAGGAAAGTTGATAACTCTATGTGTAAGACTTACCCATGTACCTATGATTGGTCATGGAGCATCGACATAAGAAGAATTCGAGGTCATTAAGTTTGTTGAGAACAGCGACCCCCTTGCACTTTTTTTCGGAAGGACTTGGATTGAGAAAGATCAAATCCGAAGGAAAGAAGAAGAGGAAGCTCTAGAACAGAAAAAGAAAGAATTAAGGGATTTCATGGCTAGGATAATAGTGCTCTTACTAGAAGAACAGGAGGACAATTCGAAGAAACTAAGGTCCATAGACCTAGCTATTGAAGTTGAAAGAATGCAAGAAAACTTAGAGAACTTATCCATACAGGAGAGTAGAGAATCTACTCCAAAAACAGTAAGAGAAGAAGTATTACCCTCAAACCCTATGAAAGACCCTCAAAAGTGTGAAGTTACTATGCTAAGAGGAGATAAGAACAAGAATGGAAAGAGGAATCCAGAGACACAAATCACAGGAAAGAAAGCTAGAAAACTCAGTAAGAAGAAAGAAAAACTAGTAAAATTGCAAGAGGTTCCAGAGAGGACTTCGCAGAAGGAAGGCTTGCAGAACTTGAACCTCGCTGGAATAGCATAGCAACGTAGATTGGCACTTCGCCACAGCGGAGCGATATGACCATTAGAGGTGTCCCGACCGTTAGACCGATGCTCCAGAATGGCTAGAAACGCAGTTATTGCCGGAACTTTCACCATTGGACCATTGGGACCACACCATAACGGATGGAATTGCATTGATTGAGGCATTCCTACCTGTTGGATGAAAACGTTACGATGTTATCTATTTCACTCGTCGAATGTATTACCATGGACACTTTTGCCAATTGTGATTATTTGAAACCACAGAGAGTTGACTATTATAGCGCGATTCTTATTGAGACCTCGCCATCCATTCTACTACCTTGATTATTTGTTCACTGACATAAGATATCATATCTTGAGCCTGTATGTCGGGTGAATTTAGCACAGTAGAGAAATCCGTCGAAGATATCCTCACAGACCTCATGGCTGAGAAGTTCATGTCTGCGAGAGCACAAGCTTTGTCGACAAGAGGAGTGCAAGCATCCCATCAAATACACGTTGATCTGGGCTCTCCCGAACTACGACATATAAATGAACCAAGCATCGTGATGACTTGGCGAATGTGAAGCTCATCCCATCAATCATGCCCGACTACATCCCACCTCTGGCTGGTGCGGTGAGTTGTGACAGCATCCCGAGGGACTTCGACCACACATTGATCATTGCGTACCTCCCGAAGGGGATACGCACAGTAGGACCACAGTTGGAGAGGATATTGACGCTTAAGATCAATGACTTCAACTTAGAAGACCGCAAGAACTATGGCATGCTCGCACCACATAAGTGCTTGACCAAGACAACGGGGAAGAAGTTGAAGATAATCCCCCATCCATGGACTATAATACTCCCGTCATGCTACCATGGTGGTTACCTATGGTTGGGCAGGTGCATAACAGTAGATCCAACACTGATCCACTGGATCACCGGATTAAGCATGCAAGGACCAGATCCCTAGGATTTTTACCCAGCGAAGGTTGCAGATTATGCCCTAGCATAGACAATAAAAGACACCTATGGCGATGTGGAGAAGGGGAAGTGGGGCTATAAGGTATCCTTCATCCAGAATGGTGTAGTGCACCTAGCTTTCCAATTGATCATTGGTAATATCATCATGAAGAATAGGCCAACGCAGGTCATGGGGTTTGTCGTCGACCTCGCAAGAAAATGCGTTGAAGGGTTGCAAATGAACTAGGTGAGCTACCTCATCAACCAATTAGAGAAATATTGTCTTGAAGATAAGGATCAGGGCTATGAGTTTCATTTCAGTTGGTTTTTTATTCTCATTTCCTTCATTGCTTGGGAGATGCCGCAAGGAGTGACCTTCCCTTAAATTGAGTCATCTGAACCACTAGCTGTGAAGTTCACTACTCTATGGTATTCGAGCAACATGGAAAATAAATGGCAGTCAAATGCGGTGTTCCACATGTATTAAATGAAGTTGAAGAGGGCCATTGAATCTTTCCCTCGCAAGATGTCGAATACACTGCATCGGTTCAGGCCATTCATGAAGTTCTGCACAGACAGGAACATCATCTATATCATTGTGTGCGGAGATGACCACAAAGAAGATCTCCAGTCCTATTACAAACTCACAGAGGAGGAAATGGAAGAAATAATCCAATAATGGCCCATAGAGTTCCTTGTACTGGTTGAACAGACAGAACTCTCTGACCCTGACCTCATTGGAATTCGTGTAGTCACTCGCAAAGAATATGATGCACCCAATAGCACTAGGAAGAAAAACAAGGAAGAGGTACATGAATTGAGCAGTGCATCAAAGGAAACTACACCAGATTCACCTGAAGGGGGAGGAGGTGACGAAGTAGACAAAGAAGAGGATGAAGGGGAAGAAGACAATAAAAAGTAGGGTGAAGTAACACCGCCTAAAGATCCCCTTACAGAGACATAAACATCTAAGAAAAGAAAGGGTTCCCTGAAGAAACCTTCATCACGGAAGAAGTCAAAAGCCAATAAACCTTCATTCCACACTATGCTCATGGTGGATGACATTAACCTTATCATTGTTTTTGTATCAGATACCTCAGAGGATATCTTGCGGTGAAGCGAATCCAAACAGGAGACAATGTTTGATAGGATCGAGGCGGATCTCAAAGGGGTATAGTAGGCTCTTTATTTGAGTCACGCAGTGCCTACTGCGTCATTGTTAGCAGGGGACATAGAAGTAGGAGATGAGCCTGCCCAGCTACGCAAACTAGAAAACTCGACAGAGGCTCACCTTGGTAGTGTTTAGGAGGAAAAAGAACAGGCCATAGAGGCCCTAAAGCAAGCAAAGGAGGAATCCATAGAGAAACTTTGGGTTGCATAGAAAAAGAAAGATAACCTCCAGGAGAAGTTTGCAGAGGATAAAGTGCAAATCCAAAAGGAAAAAGAACAACTGCTCACAGAGCAGATAGGAGTCAAGGAGGCAGTCACCAGAGCACTTCGCTCTATGTCAGGCCTCGCATAGATAGAAGAAGACATAGTGGATATCCAAGTAGGGAAGCTCATTGAAGCTATTTAGAAACATCAAGTAAGAGTGGAAGAATTGGAACTACAATTCGTGTCAAGCACTCTGCAGGAAGTGCGAGATTAGAGAGAGGAAACTACCAGGAGCGCAGTCAAAAGAATCAAGGCATTGGCCTTGTAATGCAAGCAACTCAGCAATCGAAGTGCGCAGACCTATGAGCGCCTTGCAGAGGACCCTGAACTAAGGAAATTAGAGTCACAGATCCAGGAGGCAAAGCAACAGGCAGCAATAGTGCAAGCACAGTTGAAGCTACTGTCATCGGTCAAGAGGATGAAAAGGTCAAAGGAACAACGCACGATTTAGCAACAGGTCCTTGTCATTCAGAGTAAAGGCATGGAAGTGACCCAGAGGCTCCAAACAGTGTAGGATGAAGCTTGCACACTTTTTGAGGAGATTGAAGGACAAGGTACATAGCTAGAACAAGTAGTCACCACGGTCGAACAGTGCTTGGAAGGACCGGTGACTGAGAAATTTATTCAAGATTTCGTTGAGCAGGAGGCTCTGGCGAAGCAGCAGTTTGAGGCAACTCAAGCTAATATCGAGGCAGAGTTACCCAAATCAAAGTGACTCAGGATGAGTCACAGGTGAGTGTTGGGGGCTTGTTGGCCCTTGACCAGGTTTTGTGGAAATGTTGGTCATGTTTGACCAATTTTGGGACTTCGACAGGCTGGTCAAAGATGGAGCGCCAGGCGAAGCGGAGATAGAGGGATCTCGCCCCCCTTTGCGGGATTTTTGGGTTTAGGTTTTATGTAACGAGTATGGGATGTTGGCCCATGGGTATTACCCATGCTTAGGCCCTTTTGTAATGTATAAATAGATATCTAGGCGATGTAAGAAACACACTAGATATAAGAGGTATGCGGTGCTAAGTGTTCTATTGTGCTAAGTGCAAGTGGTGTAAGTGGTTGGATCTATGTGATTGAGTTAGCTCTATGCATATTGTGTATTGAGAACTTATAGGGCTAAGTGAAAGTGATTATAAGAAAGGCTTTGTGTTGTGCCAAGATCAGGGAAGGAGGATCTGGTGAGGTGCACGCAAATCTCCTGTCCTATGCGGAGTTGGTTTTGAGGCTTTGTGCATGTAAGGAGATTGACAGAAGATAATAAAGAAGATGAAGAGTTAGTGGACGTATCCCCACGTTGGGGGCGAACCATGTATATCATGTGTTATGGTTTCTTTGTGTGATTGATGTGATTTATGCTTAGTGTTGTCATCTTTATGTATGTTAGATGCATCTGATATAGTAGCTTAGTGTTTAATAATGTGAATGAATGCTATATCTTCTCTATTTCTATGTGCTAAGTTGTTGGGTGTGTTATATCTTGTTGAATACTGCGTTTTTTTGTAATTAGGGTTTTACCTACAATGTGAATAAGGGTTAAATGCTAATGAATGTTAACTGCTAAGTGATATGTTAAGTATTGTAATCATAGATCTGTGTCCCAGATAGGTTGCAGACACTTGAGTCCTACAACCCCCCCTGCCTCTACCTCGGGTGAGACTTCATCTGCTTTGCAGGTGTTATCGAAAGGGTCGGTAGTTAGGGTTTTTTTGGTGCGTTGTTGTACTATTGAACCTTGGGTCTACCCCTATGCCAAAAAATGCTTCTGTTGTCAGGACCTAAAACTGTGATTGCTGGAAACTGAGGAAAAGAGAAAGCTATGTGCGTAGATCTATTTTTGTAGTGCACAATATTCTATTTTACATGTGCAGCTCTGTGCTCAGAAGAGAAGGTCGATCTGAAGAAAAGAGGTAAGATATTAAAGCCTTGTGCTCTCATAAAGGTGAGATAAGTGGAAATTTTTACTTTGAAATCATGGATCTAGGTATGTTTAATAGATTTCATCCTTGTCTGAAAACTAGGGAACAACTAGAAGAAAGAAGATATGATATGAATAGATCTAATAGAAATAGTGAAAGATATGTTATCCATATGCATAAAAAGAATTTTTGGACTAACACGTGGATGCAGGATCCTAGAAAGAATTTTTTGCAGGTCCATCACTGCGATTCCAGTACGCAGTATAGGAAACGTTGGGGATCTTTCAAGAGAAAGAGAGGATTGACTCTTTGTTATAGTTGTACAAGACCAGGACATATTTCTAAGGAATGCCCTGGTAGAGGTCCTATTTGTATTTGTTGTAAAGTCATGGTCCATGAAGTTTTAGATTGACCTAGAATGATTGCTAAAGTTGAGAAGATGAATATGAGACAAGAAAACCATGAGGAAGGTCCAGGGACTAAGAATATGCTAAAGAACCAGGAAGAATCAGAGGCTATATTATTGCAGATGAAAGAAACACTGAATGATCACAGAGATGTCAGTCTATCAGAGATTTTAAAAGAGAAAGAGTGCATAGAAGTAAGAATAGGAGACTTCGACATAGACTGTGTATTGGATGCAGAAGAACAGGTGAACATTATGATAGAAAGTACTTGGGAAATCTAAGGAAGGCCTATTATGGTTCCTTCACTAGGAGGAATAGGATTGTTTAAAGGAAATTTGGTAACTCTATGTGGAAGACTTACCCATGTACCTATGATTGGTCTTGGAGCATCAACATAAGAAGAATTCGAGGTCATTAAGTTTATTGAGAACAGTGACCCCCTTGCACTTTTGTTAGGAAGGACTTGGATTGAGAAAGATCAGATCCGAAGGAAAGAAGAAGAGGAAGATCTAGAACAGAAAAAGAAAGAATTAAGGGATTTCGTGGCTAGGGGAATAGTGCGATTACTAGAAGAACAGGAGGACAAGTCGAAGCAACTGAGGGCCAGATACCTAGTTGTCGAAGTTGACAGAATGTAAGAAGACTTAGAGAACTTATCCATATAGGAGAGTAGAAAATCTAGTCCAAAAACAGTAAGAGAAGAAGTATTACCCTTGAACCCTATGAAAGACCCTCAACAGTGTGAAGTTACTATGCCAAGAGGAGAAAAGAACAAGAATAGAAAGAGGAATCTAGAGACACAAATCACAGGAAAGAAAGCTAGAAAACTCAGTAAGAAGAAAGCAAAGTTAGAAAAATTGCAAGAGGTTCCAGAGAGGACTTCGCAAAAGGAAGGCTTGCAGAACTTGAACCTCGTTGGAATAGCAGAGTAGCACAGATTGGAACTTCGCCAGGGCGGAGTGATATGACCATTGGAGGCATCCTAACCGTTAGATCGACGCTCCATAATGGCTAGAAACCTAGTTATTGCCGGAACATTCGTCATTGGACCGTTGGGACCATGCCATAACGGATGGAATTGAATTTATTGAGGCGTTCCTACCCATTTGAAGAACCTGTTACGATGTTATCTATTTAACCCGTCGAATGTCTTACCATGGAAACTTTTCCAATTGTGATTATTCGAACCCATAGAGAGTTGACTATTACCGTGCAGTGCTTATTGATACCTCGCCATCCATTCTGCTACCTTGATTATTTGTTCACCGACCTGAGATATCAGATCTTGAGAGTGTATGTCAGGTGAATTTAGTGCAGTAGAGAAATCCGTCGAAGATATTCTCACAGACCTCATGGTTGAGAAGGTCATGTCCGCAGGAGCACAAGCTTCGTCGACAAGAGGAGTGCAAGCATCCCCATTGATTGCATGTCGATCTGGGCTCTCTCGAACTGCAACAGAGAAACGAACCAAGCATCGTGATGATTTGGTGAATGCAAAGCTCATCCCATCAATCCTGCCCAACTACATCCCGCCTCTGCCTGGCACGGTGAGTTGTGACAGCATCCTGAGTGACTTTCACCACACATTGATCACTCCGTACCTCCCGAAGGGGATACGCACAGTAGGACCATAGTTGGAGAGGATTCTGACGCTTAAGATTAGTGACTTCAATTTAGGAGACTGCAAGAACTATGGCATGCTCACAAAACATAACTTCTTGACCAAGACAATGGGGAAGAAGTTGAAGATAATCCCCCAGCCGTGGACTATGGACATTGCAAGGTCCACCATTCTTAATGTAATGAAGTTACCACACTTTGACAAACATAAGGAGGTTAACGCATGCATTAAACTCCTCCTGTCATGCTACCATGGTGGTTACCTATGGTTGGACAGGCACATCATAGTAGATCTGACGTTGATCCACTGGATCACCGGATTAAGCATGCAAGGACCAGATCCCCAAGATTTTTACCCAGAGAAGGCTGCAGATCGCGCCCTAGCACAGACAATAAAAGACACCTATGGCGATGTAGAGAAGAGGAAGTGGGGCTATAAGGTAGCCTCCATCCATAATGGTGTAGTGCGCCTAGCTTTCCAGTTGATCACTAGTAATCTCGTCAGGAAGAATAGGCCAACGCAGGTCGCAGGGTTTGTCGTCGACCTCGCAGGAAAATTTGTTGAAGGGTTGCAAATGAAATGGGTGAGATACCTCATCAACCAGTTAGAGAAATATTGTCATGAAGCTCAAGATTAGGGATACGAGTTTCATTTCAGTTGGTTGTTGATTCGCATTGCCTTCATTGCTTGGGAGATGTCGGAAGGAGTGACCTTCCCTTAAATTGAGTCATCTGAACCACTAGTTGTGAAGTTCACTATGCTATGGTATTCGAGGGACATGGAAAAGAAATGGAATTCAAACACGATGTTCCACACCTATTATCTGCAGCTGAAGAGGGCCATTGAATATTTCCCTCACATGACGCTAAATACACTGCATCGGTTCAGGCCATTTGCAAAGTTCTACGCAAACATGCACTTCATCTATATCATTGTGCGTGGAGAAGACCACAAATAAGAGCTCCAGTCCTATGACAAACTAACAGAGGAGGACATGGAATAAATAACCTAGGAATGGCCTGTAGAGTTCCTTGTACTGGTTGAGCAGATATAACTCTCCGACCCTGACCTCATCGGAAGTCCTGTAGTCACTCGCAAAGAATATGATGTGTCCAACAACACCAGGAAGAAAAAGAAGGAAGAGGTACAAGAATTGAGCAGCGCATCAAAGGAAACTACACCAGATTCACCTGAAGGGGGAGGAGGTGACGAAGTAGACAAAGAAGAGGATGAAGGGGAAGAAGACAAGAAGAAGCAGGGTGAACTAATACCCCCTAAAGATCCCCTGACAGAGACGGAAACATCTAAGAAAATAAAGGGTTCCCTGAAGAAACCTTCATCGTGGAAGAAGTCAAAAGCTAATAAACCTCCATTCCACACTCTGCTCATGGTGGATGACATTGACCTTATCATTGTTGTTGTATCAAATACCTCAGAGGATATCTTATAGTGAAGCGAAGCCAAACATGAGACAATGTTTTACAGGATCGAGGCAGATCTAAAAGGGGTATAGCGGGCTCTTTATTCGATCCGCGCAGTGCCTACTGCACCATTGTCAGCAAGGGACATAGAAGTAGGAGATGATCATGTCCAACTACGTAGACTAGAAGACTCGACAGACGCTCACCTTCGTCATGTTCAGGAGGAAAAAGAACAGGCCACAGAGGCCCTAAAGCTAGCAAAGGAGGAAGCCACATAGAAACATCGGGTTGCACAACAAGAGAAAGATGACCTTCAGGCAAAGTTTGTAGAGGATAAAGCGCATATCGAGAAGGAAAATGAACAATTGCTCACAAAGAAGATAGGAGTCAAGGAGGCAGTCACCATATCACTTCGCTCTGTGTCAAGCCTCGCACAGATAGAAGAAGACACAATGGAGATCCAAGTAGGGAATATCGCTAAAGGTACTCAGCAACTTCAAGCAAGAGTGGAAGAATTTCAACTACAATTCGTGCCAAGCACTCTGCAGGAAGTGCGAGATCAAAGAGAGGAAACTACCAGTAATGCAGTCAAAAGAATCAATGCATTGGCCTTGTAATGCAATAAACTCAGCAGTCGAAGTGTGCAGACCTATGAGCACCTTGCAGAGGACCCTGAACTAAGGACATTGGAGTCACATCTCCAGGAGGCAAAGGAACAGGCAGCAATAGTGCAAGCACAGTTGAAGCTATTGTCACCGGTCAAGAGGATGAAAAGGTCTAGCGAAGCAGCAGGTCGAGGCAGCTCAAGCTAATATCAAGGTCTTCAAGGTAGAGTTACCCCGATCAGAGTGACTCAGGATGAGTCACAGGTGAGTGTTGGGGGCTTGTTGACCCTTGACCATGTTTTGTGGAAATGTTGGTCATGTTTGACCAATTTGGGACTTCGACAGGCTATTCGAAGACGGAGCACCAGGTGAAGCGGAGATCGTGGGATATCGTCCCCCTTTTGAGATTTTTGGGTTTAGGTTTTATGTAATGAGTATGGGATGTCAGTTGATGGGTCTTACCCATGCTTAGGCCCCTTTTGTAATGTATAAATAGATATCTAGGTGATGTAAGAAACACACTATATCTAAGAGGTATGCGGTGCTAAGTGTTTTATTATGCTAAGTGCAAGTGATGTAAGCAGTTGGATATATGTGATTGAGTTAGCTCTGTGCATATTGTGTATTGAGAACTTGCAGGGCTAAGTGAAAGTGATTGTAAGAAAGGATTTATGTTGTGCCAAGCTCGAGGAAGGAGGATCTGGTGAGGTGCACGTAGATCTCATGTCCTATGCAGAGTTGGTTTTGAGGCTTTGTGCATGTAAGGAGATTGACAGAAGATAATAAAGAAGATGAAGAGTTGGTGAGCGTATCACCACGCTAGGGGTGAACCACGTCTATCCTGTGTTATGGTTGATTTGTGTGTTTGATGTGATTTATGTTTAGTGTTGTCATATTTGTGTATGTTAGATACATCTGATATAGTAGCTTAGTGTTTAGTAATGTGAATGAATGCTAGATCTACTCTATTTATATGTGTTAAGTTATTGGGTGTGTTAGATCTTGTTGAATATTGTGTTGTTTTGTAATTAGGGTTTTACCTGTGATGTGAATAAGGGTTAAATGCTAAGGAATGTTAATTGTTAAGTTCTATGTTAAGTATTTTAATCATAGATTTGTGTCCCATATAGGTTGCAGACACTTGAGTCCTACAACCCCCCCTGCCTCTACCTCGGGTGAGACTTCATCTACTTCGCAGGTGTTGCCAAAAGGGCCAGTAGTTAGGGTTTTTTTGGTGCGTTGTTGTAGCATTGAAACATGGGTCTGCCCTTGTGCCAACAAGTAATATCGTTTGTTGGCATTTTTCTCCTTATACAGGGTTTCCCCAGGGTATATGTGTTATCGATGTCCATGCTTACTTATCTACATAGTTATTGCTATTCGGTTATGATTCGGTATTATTGAAGTGTATTAAGTTGGAATCAAACTGTTGAAGAAAATAAAAGAATTAATATCCATAAGAAATCAAGCTCATAATTTAACATACATAAAATTGATAAGCCATACTATGAAGAGAAGAAGATTACTCCAACAGTGGTGAGGCAGGCGGCCCCATCAAGTACCAGCTCAAAAGGAGATAGATTTCAGAGGAAGTCAACCCTTAGGATCCAGTAGGGAGTAGAAACCTCCTAGTACAATCCATAGGAGATCATAATTCAAAAGAATTCAATAGATGCAGTGGAAGCAAGTGGCTCTAGAGATTGTATAGACTCATAGGGAGTCAAGATTTAGAGGGAGCATGGATATTCAAAGTGACCCTGATCTCAAAGAGAGTCGGTGGCTTAGAGACTTTCATTCAGAAATTATTCCTTCTTAGATTCAGATAGGAGAGAGAGACATATTCCATGACTAACAGATAGGTGCCATGAGTTGAGGAGGATAGATAGAAGCTTTAGAGGCTTCTAGGAGATGTGAGATATCCTAGGAGGATTCCCTTGTCTCGATAGACCTTGCTGCAGTGATAGAGGAGGCAACCAATTAGAAGAACTGGTATATAGATTTTTCCTCAATTCCAAAAACCACACATGTTTTCCAGCTATGTGGCGTTGATGTGCATCATCATTGATTCAGATCCTTCCACCATTGAATAAGTTGTTGAGAATGGAAGGATGCCATGATGGAGGAGTATTAGTCCATCATGAAGAATGATGTGTGAGAAGTGGTTCTGAGACTAGAAGGGAAGTCAATAGTGACTTCCAAGTTGATCTACAAGATCAAGCATGGTGTAGATGGAAACATAGAGATGCACAAAGCTTGATTTGTGGCCTGAGGATTCTCCCAGCAAGAGGGAGAATGTTATGATGAGACACTTTCTATGGTGGCAAGAAGAAGTGTACGTAGAGAAACAACAAGATACATGAGAAGGAGTCTCATGTCTGCATATTGAAGAAGGATTTGTACAGGCCTAAGCAGGCACTCAAGGCATGATATGCCAGATCAAACAATTATTTGATGGTTTCCCATTGATCCTACATGTGGATGACCTATTTTCGATAGGAGATGAGAATAACATAGTTTAGTGTAAGAGGGAGCTCGCTTCATAGTTCTAGATGAAGGATCTAGTTCTGATGCATTACTTCTTGGGATTGGAAGTGTGGTAGAGATCAGATGAGATTTTCCTTAGCCAAGGAAAATATATTGTTGAGATTCTACAAAGATTTGGGATGATGGAATCAAAGTCCATGACCACACCCATGATGATAAATATGAAATTGTTGAGTGACAAATCTTCAAATTTGGTGGATCCCACAATGTAGAGACAGTTGATTGGATCCTTATGTACTTGGTTAACACCGTGCCAGACATATGCTTTGCAGTGAATACCTTGAATCAACACATGGTTGAACCTAGGCAGGTACATTGGATGGTAGCAAATTAAATTTTGAGGTACCTTCATGGTACGGTTGGATATGGATTGAGATATGTCTCAAGTGGAGATGTGAAGTTGTAGGGATAAACATATTCTGACTGGGCAGGAAGTGCAGTGGATCAGAAGAGTACTTCTCAATGTTTTTTTAGTCTGGGATCAGGCATGATCTAATGGTTGAGTAGGAAGCAAACATCAGTGGAACTCAGTACATCAAAAGCAGAGTATATTGCAGCAAGCATGGAAATACATGAAGCAGTGTGGCTCAAGAAGTTGCTAGATGGGATATTTGATCTAGAATTGGAGCTAACTTTGATACATTGTGACAATAAAAGTTGTGTGAAGCTTACCGAGAACCCTGTATTCCATGACAGGTCTAAGCATATAGAGATAAAATATCATTACATCTGGGACATGGTGCAGAGAGGAGTTGTGGACCTCCATTACATATGCATGGATGAGAAGATAGTGTAAATTCTCACCAAGCCCTTGTCAAGATTGAAGTATGAGAACTTCAGGGAAAATCTTGGAGTGTTGCCAAATTTCCACCCTCATTGAGAGGGAGTTGTGTTGTTTCTTCTAATGTCAGCTAACCCCTCTGGCCAAGCGTTCCCTGGATCAATAATGTGAGGTGACTGAGGGGGTAATGCACCGTCGGAACTACTGAGACAAGAAACATCACACGCATAGTCATAAGACTATGGAGGAGGTTGTATGACTCCAGACAGTAGATGTGTGATACTTCAGTGGATGTGTTCCACTGGAAAAGGTTGTGTGACTATGGACAGTAGCCTTGTACTACTTCGGTGGATGTGTTCCACTGGCAGAGGATGTGTGAATCCGGACATTAGTTGTGTGCTAATATAGTGGATTTGTTCTACTAGCAGTGATTGTGTGTCACTAGACAATATTTGTGTACTACTTGGCAACAGTTGTGATCTATTGGATGACATTGTAGTAGTTGTGTGCTACTAGATGATTGTCATGGAGATTACCATATTGTTTGGATGTAGTTGTGTGTTATACCATTTGATTGCAAATATTGTGCTTGATGATTTGAGCTACCAAAGGCACTGTAGCAATTTTGTGCATGCTATCATATTACAGAGTAGTCAATGGACTACTAGATGAATACATCTTAAAATATGCCTCCCTAGCTAAGAGGGAGTGTTGATGTTTTGATAGCTGTGGGAGGATCTTTCCCTCCTAGATGACCTTTCTTAGATGCAGAGAGGATTCCATAAGAAAGAGGATTCCAGAAGAAAGAGACCCATTGGAAAGATGTTGAAATACACTAGAAGAGAAGTCGGCCCAGAAGAATAAAGTATAATGAAAATACACCTTCCCAGAAGAGAAGTCGGCCCAGAAGAATAAAGTATAATGAAAAGACACCTTCCTAGAAGAGAAGTCAGGCTATCCAAAAGGACAAGAAGAATATAAATAAGGAGGTTCCTTAGCTCATTTTTTCACTCACTCACACTCTCCTAGCTACACAGAAGCAAGGCACAAGTTTGGAGGAGGTAACACAGTAGTTGTAGCTGCACAATTTATTCTTACTTAGTATTTTGGTATATCTCTCTTGTGCACTACTCCTTGAGGAGGTGTGATACCTTTGCACGGTGTTTTTGTTGCAGTTGGGTGGTAATTATGGTTAATCTAACACTTGTTCTAGGGTTTATATGATTGGAATTTCTTTGTGAATGAAATCTATCTAAGAAAGGTTGTTGGGTTTTCCCCCATTTAAGGTTTTCCCGGGATAAATCCCTTGTGTTATTTTATGTCTCTTGTTTATGTTTCTACTGCTCAGTACATGATATATATGTTAATGGTAATGAAGTAAAAGAACATTAGTAACACTAATTCTTTATAAACAAGGAAAATCTAACACTCGTGACCTAGTTTATGAAAGGAAATTCTAACCCCAAATGAGTAAGGATAAGTATTATATATAACTAGCTTGATCATATGATTTGGATAGATCTATCTTCACTGCTTCTCCTTTCAATTTATTTCTCTTAATAGTATGTAGTCCTTCTTGTGTCGCCCATATGACTTCATGGATCTGCCTTCCATCCAAAAATCCAAATTGTTCTTTATTTATTAACGTCGAGAGGATATGCTTCGGTCTTCTAGAAATTATCTTTGCCACCACTTTGTAGATACAATTACACTATGATATTGGTATGAAATCCTCAAAATATTGTGTGGAGTCTAATTTTGGAATCATAACAATGAAAGTGGTATTTAGTGTATCATGCATATGATCGACCGACAAAGATTCCTCCACCACCTTTAGTAGGTCTAATACAATTAGATCATATAGACCTATGAATAATTCAATCGGCCATCCATCCGGACCTGGAATCTTATCCTTTTTAAAACTACATAAGACTTCCTTGAGCTCTTCTTTTGTGACCTCCTCCATTAGATCTTGATTATCTTCCTCGTTTACAAAACATGGAAAGAAACCATCCATTATGAACATATATGCAATAGTAGTGTGATTATCTGCCTTGAAAAGAGATTGAAAATGTCTCTTCCTGAGCTGGGATAGATCTTCAAAGGAAGAGACCACATTTCTTTCACTATTTGAGAAGCTCCATATGGTGTTGGATATCTTTCTACCTTTTGCATATGCCTAAAATAACTTTGTATTTTCATCACCACTTCCCAACCATATTGCACGGCTCTTGAGACACCACTCCTCTTCTCTTGTCGTCAATAGCTACCTTTTCTTCTTCTCCAACTGGAGTAGGGGATCCTTGGATTCTAATGATGTGTAACTCTCGTCTTCATATTCATATATATTTTTTAAGGGTTCATCTATATTTACTAATTCCTCTTCTTCTCATTTCCTCTTTTGGTATTCTCATGTTATTGTGAATCTTTTTTTTGGGTTGTTATATTCTTTTCAGTGAAAGTCTAGTCGATGTGGATCGACTAACGCTCAAATTTGAAGGAATCAACAGCAAGTCGAAGTTCGAGGTGGTTCAAATGATTAAAGACGAAGTCGAAGACTTCGACAGAAAATCAAAGGTTAAGGTGGTTATAATGGGTAAATTCAAATTCAAAGACATCGACAACAAGTCGAAGAGGTCAACTGATAAGAGATCGACAAGAAAGTGTGTCGCAACCAACTAAAGACCGAATGAAGGCTCACTGGTAATCTGACTTGGTAGTCGAATGTAACAAAATCCCAAGATTCGTGGGATTTGTAGCCAATAATTTGTGTGGATCTGTAACTATTTTTGGGCACATTTTCTTTAGGGCTTTTCGTATTGTAAATCCTATAAAGAAGGCATGTTGTAATGTTGTAAAAGATGATGAAATTGTAGAGGTTGTTGGTCATGTAGATGTAATCCTAATTGGCTACAAGGTCATTCTTGTGTAAATAAAGAAGGTATGATGTCTATTGTGTCTTAGGTGTAGACCAAGGTTAGGCATGTAACCTTTTATTTTAATGAATAATACAATGAGAGAGAAAGACGCTTAAGGAATATTGGTTTTCCTAGTTGGTTTTCCAGGATAAATATATGTGTACTGTATGTTTTCTTTGTCATTTACTTTCTTGTTTAAATATTTCTTCATCTCTTCTACTAGGTTTAGTGTGGAAGTTTTTATCATTTCCCAACATGTGGTATCAAAGCTTGTTTTAAAAATATTAGATATGAGATAAAACCTAGGTTCAATAAGAGTCGTAAGTCATAAATCTTTAAATATTGTGTTTAAAGAATGGAAAGCAGCTCAAGAATAAATATTGAAAATTTTAATGGCCAGAATTTTGAGCTCTGGAAGCTTAAAATTGAAGATCTCCTTGTAGATCGAGAACAATGGGAAACAGTATGTCCAGGTACCATGTCGACAGGTATGTCGATGAAAGAATGGGAGAAACTTGAGAGAAGGGAAACAAGTGTGATTCGACTTTGTCTTGCAGATTCAGTACTACTAAATGTCTCACGTGAATATTCGGCCAAGAAAATGTGGGACAAGTTGGGAAGATTGTAGTAGTCGAAATCCCTGGTAAAAAAGTTGGTTCTCAAAAAGAAATTGTATCTTCTCAGGATGAGTGATGGAATTTCGGTGACTAATCATTTAAATGCATTTAATACCATTTTAATCCAGTTATCTTCTATGGATATTAAAATCACTATGGAGGAGAAATGTACTATCCTATAATGTTCTTTTCCCGACTCTTGGGATAGCTTAGTTGTGTTATAGGGAGTAATACAACCACATTAGCACTAGAATACGTGGTTGCATCTATACTATCATAATAAATGATAAGGAAGAGCATGGAAGGATCTACCAAAGATGAATTAGTGGTGAGATTTCAACCGATTGACATAGATAAAGGAAAATTCTCTAGTCGAAAGTCTAAGTCGAAGGGTAGATCTAAATCCCTTGTTCAGTCAATGAGAAGATGCTAGAAATGCGGTAAAGTTTGGCATTACAAAAGGGACTGCAAATTGAACGAAATGGAATTTAGTATAGGATCCAATGAGAAGCAGTCGACTGAGAGAAAGACGACTCTGGATAAGGGAGGTGATGTGTACCTAGAGTCAAACAGTACACAGTCATATCAAGATGTTTGGTTGATCAACTCAGGAGCATCATATCATATGACACCACATAGAGGATATTTTTGTGAATGTGAACAATATGAAGGAGGATATGTGTTCTTCGGGGATGAATCGACAACCAAAATTGTCGGAAGAGGAAGAGTTCGAATCATACTACAGGATGGGAGGAGTAGAACCCTTCTAGGTGTGCTACACATTCTGAGTTTGGAAAGAAACCTAATATTTTTCAGCAAGATGAGTGATGCAAGGGTGCACACTATATTTCATAAGGATTCATGCAAGATGGTCATAGGTGTGATGGTATTAATGAAAGGAGTTATGATTGGAACCCTATACAATATATTAGGGAGTTTTGACTCAACTGGATGAAACAACATCATTGTTTTTTAAATTGACTCGAATTCAACTTGACTCGGGCTGATTCGATTCAAACTGACTCAACAAGTCATCATAAAGTCAACCCTACCATGTTATGGCATGAGAGGATGGGACACAATGGAGAAAAAGGACTTTGATATATCCATAACAAAGGTATGGTCGAAGATTTTTATGAATGTAATTTAGAAGTCAACTTTTGTGAACATTTTATATATGGAAAACAAATTCGGATGAGGTTCCCATCTAGATCGACAAGGGAAAATTGGATTCTAGAGTTGGTTCATAGTGATGTGTTTGGCCTTGTTTTAGTGACTTCACTTGGTGGATCCTTGTATTATGTCTCCTCCATAGATGATTTTCCAGGAAGACATGGATATATTTCCTCGGGAATAAATCAGAGGTTTTCAAGAAATTCAAAGAGTTTAAATATCTTGTAGAAAACTAGACATATACGAATATTAAGGTGTTGATAACTGACAACGGTGGTGAATTCTATGGAAAATAACTTTATTGGTTCTGCAAGAAGTACAATATAGAACTCCAAAATACCACACCATATACCCCACAAAAAATGGAGTTTCTAAGAGAATGAACAGAGCATTGATTAACAAGGAAAGGAGCATGCTCAATGGTGTTGTGATCTCATAAGAATTCTGGGAAGAGGCAGTCGACACTACAAAATATCTATTGAATATGTCTCCTTCATCAGTAATAGTCGACACGACTCCACATGAGGTATGTTCTAGTAAGAAGTCTTCAGTTTCACATCTCAAAGTATTTGGAGATGATGCATTTGTGCATGTTCCTAAGGAAAAGAGGAGCAAGCTCGACAAGAAGGTAGTCAAGTGTATTTTCATTGGATACAAAGAAGGAATGAAAGGATATAAGCTCTGCGATCCTCCATCAAGGAAAAAAGTGTACAATTGAGATGTGGTCTTCAAAGAATTCGGAAGTAAGTTCGAGATTGAAGAAAATGTTCAAAAAGAAAATAATCTAGAAAAGGTGCAGTTTGAATTGAGGAACGAATAAGATAATTCAGATGAGCCGGCTAAATTAGAAGAAGAGGTAGAACAACCGACCTCGGTTGTAAGGAGGTCAAAAAGAGTAAGAAAACCAATCGAAAGGTATAGTCAGCTCGACTTCCATTCCATATTCGTGTTAACTACCACTGATGATGAACCCAAGTTAGTCGGAGAGGCAGTCGACTCAGAAAAGGGAAAACTTTGGAAGGACGCCATGGTCGAAGAGATGGAATCCTTGCACGATGATGAGATGTGGGACTTAGTTCAATTACCTAGTGGAAGAAATCATATCAGTGCCAAATGGGTATTCAAGAAGAAGATGAATGCAACAAGTCAAGTCAATAAATTCAAAGCTCGAATGGTAGCGAAAGGATATTCCCAGGTCGAAGGAGTCCACTTCGGTGATATTTTTTTCCCTATTGCAAAATTAACTTCCATTAGTGTACTAATGTCTCTGGCTATAGAATTTCATATAGAAATAGAACAAATGGATGTAAAGACAATGTTCCTACATGGGGACCTGGAAGAAAAAATCTACATGAAACAACATAAAGGATTTGTAGTAAACGGAAAGAAAGATTTGGTGTGCAAACTAAAAAGATCTCCTTATGGGCTAAAGAAACAACCAAGAATGTGGTACCAAAATTTTGATGCATACATCCTTATTTTGGGTTTTATTAGAAGAAAATATTATCATTGTATATATATTCCAAAGAATAAGGTGGGTGTTTCATATATGTAGCATTGTATGTCGACGACATGTTGCTGATTGGAATCAACATGAACGCAATAAAAGAGGTGAAGAAGCAGCGATCCTCCAAGTTCGACATGAAGGATATCGATCCAATGAAATTCATTCTGGGAATGGAGATCAAGAGAGATAGAGTGGCTAGAAATATATGGTTGAACTAGATGAATTATATTAAAACAATCTTGAAACATTTCAACGTGCAATATTGAAAACCTGTGAAGGTGCCAATTCCTGTGGGAGAAAGGCTAACTTCTAAACAATGTCTAAGGACACAAGAGGAAATAGAGGGCATGGCACATGTTCCCTATGCAAGTGTTGTTGGTAGTATAATGTATGCGATGGTATGCACTCGACCAGACATTTCCCATGTAGTGGGAGTGTTGAGTAGATACATGTCAACACCTGGGAAGGAGCATTGGAAAACTGTCAAGAGAGTATTCAGGTATTTGTGTGGCACAAAATACTATGTCATATGATATCAAGTAAAACATAGAGGTGACAGTGAATTAAATTTCCATGGCTTTGTCGACGTCGACTGGGCTGGATATCTGGATCGACGAAGGTCGACCAGTGGATATGTGTTCAAAATGTTCGGTGGAGAAATCAGCTCGATGAGTAAGCGATAGGAAGTTGTAGCCTTGTCAACAACAGGATATGAATACATGGCATTCACTCATGGAAGTAAAGAAGTGGAATGGTTGCAAAGTTTGTGTTCAGGAATTGAGTTTGAGAAGAAATATATGAAGATAAGTTGTGACATTCAAAGTGCGATAGTCCTGGCAAATAACCTAGATTATAATTCTAAGACTAAGCACATTGATGTACAATACCATTTCGTGAGAGAAATGGTGGAAAGAAACAAGGTGGTGCTGGAGAAAGTAGGCATGTTGGAAAACATAGAAAACTCTTTGACCAAGTCTGTGAGTGTTGTGAAGTTCTCTTCGTGCCGAGAGGAAATGGGCATTTCTTCCCTGGGTATTTGAATGAGGGATCGAAGGTCTCTCGGTTTCAACAAAAAAAAAAAGTGGGAGAATGTTGGGTTGTTATATTATTTGCAGTGAATTTAAAGTAGAGGTGGATCGACTGATAGTCAAAGTCGAAGGAATCGACAACAAGTTGAAGTTTGAGGTGGTTCGATAAGGTAAACATGAATTTGAAGACATTGAAAACAAGTCGAAGGTTGAGGTGGTTCAACTGGGTAAATTCGAAGTCAAAGACATCGAAAATAAGTCAAAGAGATCAACCAACAAGAGGTCGACAAGAAGGCATGTGACAATCGACTAAATACCAAATGAAGGATGAATAGTAGTCAACTGGTAATCTGACTTGGTAGTTGATTGTAACAGAATCTCGAGACTCACAAGATTTGTAGCCAATGATCTACGTGGATATGTAACCATTTTTGTGTGCCTTTTATTTAGGGTTTTTTCTATTGTAAATCCTATAAAGAAGTCATGTTGTAATGTTGTAAAAGATGATGAAATAGTAGAGGTTGTTGGTCATGTAGATGCAAGCTGAATTGGCTGCAGGGTTGTTCTTGTGTAAAGCAATAAGGTATGATGTCGATTGTGTCTTAGGTGTAGACCAAGGTTAGACATGTAAAATTTTATTATGAATGAATAAGACAATAAGAGAGCAGAAAACTCAAGGAATGAGGGTTTTCCCGGTTGGGTTTCCAGGGTAAAATATCTATGTACTGTTTGTTTTCTTTGTCATTTACTTTCTTGTTTAAATATTTCTTCCTCTCTTCTGTTGGGTTTAGTGTGGAAGTGTTTCTCATTTCCTAACACTTTTTACCTTTATGATATTGGTTTCAAATTGAACTACAGTTGCTTCCCTAGATCCAGGGTCATAGGGAACCTAATGTTGCTTTACTAAATCAATGAAATTATCCTCCTTTAGCCAGGTCGAGTTGAACTTAAAAGGGCTAGCTGGTTTTTTCAACTCCCCAACTGCTTCCAAGAGGATGGGAGAATGATCTTATTATCCTTCATTTCCTACCCATTGTCTCGCTTGAATTGGCATATCCAGGAGCTTATCTGAGACAAGGACACGATCGATTCTTTTTTCGATTATGTCATCTCCCACCCTCTTATTTCTCTAGGTAGGTATGAGTTTTTCTAGGTCTAAATATACCAGACCTTTATCCACCAAGGAATGTAGGAAAAATTTTGATAGAGAATCCGACCATGATTTAGGACCCCAGAATTTTGTTGCCCCAAATGAAAAATTTAAGTCCCCTCCCATTATAATAGCTTCAAAAGTCATAAAATATTTGTTTAGCAGCAATTCTCATATTTGTATCTAGTCCAGATAAGGCCCATAAATGTTGATCATTGAGAGATTCATTCCCAACTCCAACAAGATGAATTCTTCCCCAAGACCTAATTCAAAGCCCCACATATTAATGATTTTGATCGTTCTAGGGTTCCATCCTAGAGGAAGACCACTAGACTTCCCATGAGCATCCATACTTGTGAAATTCCAATTTTTGAGTAAATTTTCCAGCAAGGCAGTCACTTCCAATCCAGTCCCCATTGTTTCTTGGAGAAAAATAATGTTAGTTTGATTTGAATCAATCAAATTTTTTAGTGCATATTTATTTGACAGGCTCACCACACCCCTGCAATTGAAAGAGAGGAGTTTCATGAGTAAACCCCTCTTGGGGTGGACAATGATCTAAGTGCCCCTTGAAAGGATAAATGTTTTATAATTTCCATGTCTACCATTTCCCTCTTCTTTGCTTTTGAAATCTTTGTTTTTCTTCCTCTCCCCAGACCCCCTGTGATTATTGTGGGATTTGGGCCCAACCCCTCTACACTCTAGGATGTTGTAAGGTGGAAGGAATGGTGTGATTACTCAATTGATAGGCTATTTCCTTATCTTCTGAGTTGATTGAATATTTGTATTCTTCAATGATCATAGTAGATAATGGGAGGTTTGGAGGTCAGGCTAAAGAGAAGAGAGATAGAAGGGGGTCCTTCCCATGTGAAAAAGATGGAAATTATCCCCCCACAGAGAATGAAATGTTTTTAAGAGTTCCTGGCCAGTTCTTCTCCAAAAGAGATAAACAAATTATTAAAAAAATGATGGTAGGAGGTGGAATGGAAACCTTACCTAAATTTGAACCATATCCCTGAAGAAACTCCATAGCTTGAGTGTTGAACGAGCAAGAGGAATTATGGTTTCTGACTGGTAGAATTGAATCCTAGATGTGCTATGGAAGTAAAGTCCCAGAGTCAACCTCGGCTTCATTAACTCCATGGGTTGAAAAATTGGCAGTCACTACCTTGATTTGGCCTCCCTCTGACTACACAGAGTCCCCCTCTCTAATCAATATTGGTCTCTTCCTTGACATGCACGACCGAGAATCATCCACCTGGACCTATAAAGGTATATTTCACTAGTTTGCAATGTGGCCATACTTATGTCATATCCTGCATTGGAATGGAACTCCCTCATAGTCCAACTTATTCTTAAGATTTTTTCCTCTGGATACGATTTCGAAGTCTTCCAATAGTCCTTCTCTAATGTGAAAAGATACCAATATCTGAGCGATGATCATCTCTCTCGTTTCTAAGAAGGGCATATCTGCATTAATGAAATATCCTAATGCATTCCCTATTCTGTGGAGCTTTTATTTTCTCTAATTCTATGGAGCTTTTATTTTCCCAAAATTTCATTGGGAGACTATGTAAGTAGACCCATAGAGGGGCTATATTGATACACTCATTTCTTGCATAAAAAAGGGGCATCCAATATTTTAGAACAATTGGTGTGGAGTCTATACTCCATGTCCTTTTTAATTCTCATTCCACCTCGGTTGCATTCTTCAATTTGAAGAAAAACCATCCTTATGCTAAGCTTTGGACCGAGGGAGATGGGAGCCAGAACCAAAGAGGTTGACCACACCCTTTCCACCCACTCACTCAAAAAATTCATGTTGAATCTACACCCCCAATCTATGCCAACCACTATTGTGTCCTCCATTTCCATGACCTGGGGATTTGAGATATCAATACCTAGAACAATATTTATCTCCCCTTACTTTTGACACACTTTTTCTTCCTTCGGCATGGGGAAGATTTCTTTGATGAATCCAAGGTCAATTTCCTAATAGACTATGTCCCTGGACCATTGTCTTCCTTCTCTTTTGATCCGGGCATCGAGTCGTTATCTCCAAGATACATCGTGCATGGGGAGGGTGTAATCACCAAAGAATCAATGAACCTTGGCGTAACTAGTGATCCCCTACCACCTTGTGGGATTGAATGAGGGTTAAGTTCCATATTTGGGGGAGAAAAAACCCCAGATAAATCACCACCAAACAGATCTTTGGTTGATATAAATCCTAGATATGAAGAACCAGATCCCCCAAGAAAAGTTGAACCGTACTCTTGTGGATTTTCCAACCATCTCGAAGGAATCGGGTTGAAAAACTCTTGAGAAATACCAAAAGTGTCGGGACCATGGGTGTCTAACTGTGGCCCAATGGGAATCATGCCTTCAGGATCTGACCTAAACCCTGATCGCGAGCCCAATGGGTTTTTCAGGAAGAAATTTTCGTGCTATGGTGACGAGCTCCACTCCACATATGAGTAACTGAAAGAAGAGGGTCCCCCAACCTCCACTTGTCATTCATTCTCAAGCATGGGATAAACCTATTCTGGTTGGGAAAACGACAAGTTGCCAACTGGCAATTTCCAGATCTGTTGACTCTCCATCGAGTCCAGAGTATAATGTAGTAATTCTTCCACTACATCCATAGTTGAACTGATAGTGAAAGTGTCTCTCTGATTCCTAACAAAAATGGGGAGTGACATCAGTCTTGACCTAAAAACCCCAACCATAATCTATCCCAGAAAGAGCCTTCATATGACGACCTAGGGTTTTCGCAAGTTGTACCAACTAATAGACATACCTGTAAAGAGTGTGTGTTTATGTTGAAGATGTATAATCAAATTTTATTAAATTAATAATTAACTTTTGTTTTTAACATACGTATATACGTAAAAAAACTTTTTGTTAATCATATGCATATGCATAACAATATACGATTATTGATAACATTGATAATTATTGGACTAGGTATTCATTATGCGGGGATGTACATGTGCAGAGGTGTGGACACTTTGCATTGATTCCCATCCATCCCAGCTTCCAAACGTTTTATATTTCTTTCTGCATATGCTAGCATCATATGCTAACATTCCATTGAACACTTCACTTATTTACATTGCTTAGAGCATATGCTAACCTCCCCATTGAACACTTCACTTATTTATTTACCAAGTTTTACTCCATATTGAACACTTTACATTTTTGCTTATTTTTACATAGTTGTATGCTAAATGTTTTTTCGCCAAACATTTTACATTGCTTCCCACATATGCTAACCTTCCCAATGAATATTTCACTTATTTACTAAGTTTTACTCCACATTGAACAATTTGTTTTTTCTTATTTTTACAAAGTTTTATGCTAATTGTTTTTACTATAACATAAACAATAATGTTATTTTTCTTTGTTATATGAATTATCTTTTGACAAAGACAATTCATTATCTATGCATCTAGTTATATTAAGTTTCATTGTTCAGCATATATTTTCCACTCAACAACATATATTTCCCAATCGATAAAAATTGTGATGCCATGCAACCCTTGTTAATATTTTAGAATAACTTTTATTGTATATTAGTCATCTAATTGATATATATAACTTGCAAACTATATATATATATATATATATATATATGATTTCTAAAGCATTAGTTAGTAAAGTAATAATTAAATTAACTTTTGAAAGCATGAGCTATGAGATAAATGAAGTGTCAAGTTCAAACATGTAAATGAAAATTTTGATACACGTTGATAAATTAGAAAATATTGATAGTAATATGCCAAATTGGGAAAAAAATATTATAATATTATTAAATGTAGTTTTCCAGTTTTATCTTTATATCAATGTCACCAAGCAAAAGAATCTATTTTTTATATCATGTTGGAATGTCCATATTCCAAGGATGTATGGAAAGAGGTGGAAAGATTAATTGGGATTGGGAATATTTGGGAAGGGGAAAGTCTTGAAGAGGCCTTTAGAACCTCATGTAACAAAAAAGAGACTTTCAAGATCAAAGAACTTCCACTTAACATAGTTTGTGGTGTATGGCTTGCTAGAAATCAAAAGGTGTTCAAAGATAAAGAGACTCTTCCCCTCAAATGTGTTGTCTAGTCCTTAAATATTTTAAATGATACCCAAAAGTACAAGAAAAATGTATCCCTCATATTCAAGGTGAAGTGTCTATAACTAAGGATATTCCATGGACTTTTTTTTTATGGTGCATTACAAGGGAACCCTCCCAAGGGAGGTTCAGGAGGCATACTATCTTTATCTTTATATCACAATATTTATTTTGAAGTGGTAATTGGTCAAGAAACTAACAATTTTGGTGAATTGATGGCTTTAAAGGTGATCCTAAAACTAGCACAAGAATCTAGTGTAACCCATTTACAAATTTTTAGAGACTCGAAGTTGTTTATCTAATGGATGTGAACGGAAATTTCTCTCAGAAATTTCACATTAAGGCCCTTGTATGATGAATTTATCAATCTAATGATTTTTTTCTTGTATACATATATGTCTCATATTTATAGGGACAAGTATAGTGTTGCAGATAGGCTCTCAAAAGTGGGAGTTGAGTTGGAACGAGGAACCTGGATTGTTCTTGTTGAATTTAGTGTAGCTGCAAGAGACATTCTCCGGGAGGATGGCATAAGACCCTAGCTGAGAACTAGGGATCCCAACACATTCCTGGGGTTTCTTGGTATGAGACCAAGCAGTGAGAGCCATGGAAAAAGACCCTAGTGAGGGCCCTCGATATATGACTGGGGTTCTTGGTCTTGGACCAAGGAATAAGTCCCTAGATGTGCTCTAGGGCCCCTGGATGTGTTCCAGGGAATACTTGCCCAGTGCTTCGATTGATCCTTGGATGTGTTCCTTGGTGGTTGATATAAGTCCCTAGATGTGTTCTAGGGCCCTTGGATGTGTTCCAGGGAACACTTTCTTAAATCCATGGGTTGATCCTTGGTCCTGTACCTTGGTGGATAAGACCCTAGATGTGTTCTAGGGCCCTCAGATGTGTTCTGAGGAAACCTGGTCTTTGACCAGGTAGATATTGGTGAAATACCAATATGTGTTGACGTGTGATCCTCTTCCTCTCTCCTGAGATGGTCCATGAGACCTAGGAATGCCTATGAAGATGGACATGACCACATTGTTGATGTCCCCTCTTATGTAGTGATGATAAATTTTATAGGTCATTATGAGACTCACGTGGACATGTTTCTTCCATTATGGACCCCCCTTGACTTTGTCTTAAAAGGTTCCCCTTGTTGTCTTGTTTTCCCTCTTGTTTTATGTGATTGGGGTTTTTATAATTTACATTAATATTAATTGACATTTAATTAATATTTATATTAATTAATTGTCAATATTTAATTATTATTAAATTATCCCTAACCCCTCTCCCTAGATATAAAAAGAACCCTACCCTCTATCATTTCAATACATACACTCATACTCACTCTCTCTTTGTTTTGGCTACCTCAGTTACTCTCTCCTTGTGTGGTGTGACCTCTCCTTTTAGTGTATCAGTTTAAGATCTAAGTTGTTTGCTTGGGTTTTGGTGTTGGTCGGGAGCTTCTTCTTCTATCTGTTGGTGTATGAAGTGTTGAGGTGCCTCCTTTGGCTGTCAGACTTGTATATCTAAGTTGAGGTGCCTCCTTTGGTTGTCGAATCTATCCTCAAGAGCCATGGACCTGAGTACAGGTGTCGTGGTCCCTTTTTTGAGTTGTCTACTTGTTGTGTGAAGATCGCGGCCTCTCCTCTTGGTTGTCGCATCTTGAGCTGAAGCTCCTATGGGTGTCCTTCTTTCTATATGGTTCATCTTTGTGCTATATTTTGTTTCTGTGGAGGGTTTTACCTTTTCAGTTGTTGAGGGTATTGTTGTTATCTACTTGGAGGTCATGTTGTTTTCCTTTGTGGTGTTCTTGTTGTTTCAACTTGTGGAAAACATCCTTTGGTGGTCTATACTTTGGAAAAATTGTCCCTCAGTCCATATTGACAGAGATCAAACCCTAGAGGTTTGATCCATGAACCTAAACTAATTTCTGAGCATATTCCATAGGTCTACATCCACACATGTGGCAGGTGCATCTTTCATTGATCAGGAGGTAAGCTAGAGGTTTGTTTTTACACTCATAAATTTTGATTATCTTCATAATTTAATTTAGATCTGTTTATATCATTTCTTACATGTGTTGATCTAGTGAACAGAAATTTAAAAGCATTATTGTTTTTCAATTTTTCCCTAATTCTAACATGGTTTCAGAGCTTAGGGCATGAAAAGAGCTCAAGAAATTGCAGACTTGAGCCTACGTAGATCCACTTCTTAGGGTTTGTTTTGAAGATCAGAAGGAAAACATTTTTATAATCTAATCCAAAACTCAGCATGGCCTCATCTCTAGTCAAAGAAGAATATAGGCTTGAAGGGGCTTCTAAATTCAATGCTTGGAAGTGTAGGATACTCAACATCATAGAAGAGGGTGACTTAGATGAGCTGGTTACCAGTGTAATAGAAGAACCCACTTCAAATACTAGTAGGGAAGCATACAAGAAGAGATGGGCCAAAGCTAAAAGAGTCATTGTTTACTTAGTTAAGGACATCATGATTCCCATCATTGGTCATCTAAGGAATGCCAAAGAATGCTTTGATTCCCTAGAAAATCTCTATGAAAAGAAGGCTCCAACTCAGAAGATAATATTGAAGAAAAAAATACATACATTAAGGATGGGAAAGGATGAAACCATCGTTTCCTTCTTCTCCAAGATTGCTCAAACCAGATATCAGCTTACAGCAATAGGAGTTGTTGTGTATGATGATGACCTTGTACAAACTGCAGTTGATGGACTCCCTGAGTCATGGGGAATCTTTCTTGCTTCAGTCAACGGAAGAGAAGCTCAACCTAATTTCGAGAGATTATGGCATGATTTCTTAGAATAAGAAGGAACACTCAAAAGTAGAAATGAGCACTCAACTATAAGAGATCATGCCCTTTCAGCTAAATCCAAGAGATGGAAGAATTTTCCTCAAACCAAAGGAAAAGGTAAGAAACCTCAAGGCAAGCTATCTTATCTTCATCCTCATTTATCTAAAGTAATATGCTTTAACTGCCATAATCTAGGAAATTATGCAAAAGATTGCAGGAACCCTCCCTCTCAACAGAGAAGAAAAGGTAAGTTCCATGCCTCAGTTGCCACTGAAGAAGAAGAGCCTCAATAGGAACCTCAAAGAAGAAGAACCAGGGCTACCACCAAAGAGAAAGAACAACACCAAGAATAGTATCTCATCCTATCCCTCTCTGTAACTATAACCAAGTCGGAGGAGGTTTGGTTAATGGAAAACGGTGCCTTCAAACACATGAAAGGATTCAAACAGAATCTTTCAAACTATCGTGATAAGAAGTTCAATGTAAAGGTAGAATTGAGTGATGATGGTACATATGACATAAAAGGGTTTGGATTTGCTTCATTTCAACTTCAATCAGGTAATGTATTTCATATTGATGAAATTCTTTATGTTCCTGGTCTAAAGAAAAATCTCATCTCGGTTGCAGTGTTAGAAAGCAAAGGATAATCAATAGCCTTCACCAAAGGGAAGGCTCTCATGTGGCCCTCAAATGGAGATTTGAACTCTGCATGACTATCAGAACTCGTGAGAGTGGACTTTACAAAATCACAGGTCAAGTTGTTCAAGGATTAGCTCAAGAGATGATAAAACCATGCGAGCTCTCGCACAGAAGCCTTGGACATCTCAACTACAACATGCTTCCAGGTTTGCAAAAGATGGTAACATGTATGCCAGTGTTTTCATTTGAGCATGATAGTGTTTTTAAAGGTTGTGTTCTCGGTAAGAATACAAAGAAATATTATCCTCACAGCAATAGAAAAACTAATGGAATTTTAGATCTTATTCATTCTGATCTTTGTGGACCTATGATTGATCCATCTATGAATGGTTGTCTTTACTATATAATTTTTATTGATGATTGTTCTCGTAAAACTTGGATTTATTTTTTGAAGACTAAAGATGAATCTTTCAGTAGATTTCAAAATTTCAAGAATCTTGTTGAGAATCAGACAGGTAGACAAATCCAGGTTTTCATAACAGACAATGGAAAAGAATTTGACTCCTACAAGTATGGTGAACTCTGTCAGGCTTCTGGAATTAAGAGGGACCTGACTGTGCCTTATAATCCCCGGCATAATAGGGTTGCAGAAAGAAAGAACAGAACGATCTGTGAAGCAGACAAAGCCATGATGTATGATCAGAATTTATCGTTATCTCTTTGGGCCGAAGCTGCAAGTATTGTAGTCTACATTCAGAACAAGTGTCCTCATAAATCCCTTGAAGAGAAAACTCTAGAATAAGTTTTCACCGGTATAAATCCCTCGATTGATCATTTGATAATATTTGGAATTCCAGTCTATATTCATATCCCAAAGGAAAAGAGGACTAAGCTAGAGCCCTCTAGAAAGAAAGGAAATTTTGTGGGATACAGTGAAACCTCAAAGGCTTACAGAATTTATGTCCCATGTCAAAATTTCATTGAGGTCAGCAAAGATGTGACTTTTCATGAAGAAGCATCTTTTCGTCGTGCCAGAGAACTTCCATATTATATAGAGTAGGAAGCTCCATCTCCTAAACCTTCAAATTCACCTCTTCCAAATGTACAGAGGAAGGAGACCTCAGAGCCTTCAGTGGATCCCACAAGGGATACTATTGAGTTTCCCTTAGAGAAACCTCTTGTTAAAAGGAAACTGACCTGGTGTCGGGAAATTCTAAAAGAAGAAGAAAATCATGCAGCACCTAAAGGCACCTTCAGAGAAAGCAAGAAACTAGATAAGTACTTAGGCCTAATAGCTCAATTGAATCTTTTGATTGACTCAAAACCTTCCACCTTTGAAGAAGCCTCCAAACATCAAGTGTGGAAAGATGCAATGATAGAAGAGTATGATTCAATTCTAAAGAATGATGTATGGGAAATGGTACCAAGACCTCGTGGCAAATCAGTGGTAACCTCCAAATGGCTTTACAAAATAAATCATGCAACGGATGGCAGTGTTGAAAAATTCAAGGCTAGATTTGTGGCTCGTGGCTTCTCTCAGAAAGCAGGAATTGACTATGACAAGATCTTTTCTCATGTTTCCAGAGATACTTCCATCAGGATCATTATCTCTCTTACTGCAATTTTTGGTTGGAAACTTCAAGAGATGGATGTTAAGACTTTTTTTATTAACAGTGAGGTTGAGCAAGAGGTTTATATCAAACAATTTGAACGGTTCGTGATCCATGGAAAAGAATCCCATGTGTGCAAACTCAAGAAAGCCTTATATGGATTGAAGCAAGATCCGAGAGCTTAGTATGGGAGAATTGACAGCTTTCTACAGAGTCTTGGGTTCTCCAAGAGTATATCAGATCCCAATATTTATATAAAGATTGTACAGAATCATCATGTTATCTTAGTATTATATGTGGATGATCGGTTTTTCACTGGAGAGGAAAATTCGATAGCTCAGACTAAGAGGGAGATTTCAACGGAATTTGAAATGAAAGACTTGGGTCTTATGCATTATTTTATGGGCTTAGAGGTGTGGAAGAAACCAGGTGAGATCTTCCTCTCACAGAGTAAGTGTGCAGTTGATGTACTCCACAGATTTGGCATGTTGGATTGTAATTCCATGTCCACACCAATGATTTCTAACCTGAATAATTACAAGACCAAGCTACTGGTGTAGATCCGGAAGACTCCACCATATATTGGAAGATCATTGGGTCCTTGATGTATCTTGTACATACCAGACTGGATATTTGTTATGCAGTGAATTCCCTCATTCAATTCATGTGTGAACCGAAGCATATTCATATGGTTGTTGTTAAACATATGGTGGTTGTTGTTCATGGGACTATAGTCTATGGGCTTAGATACACTTCTAGTGGAGGTGTAATGCTTCATGGATATATAGATTCAAATTGGATGGGAAGTGCAGTGGAGAGTACTTCCGGATATTGTTTCAGTTTGGGTTCAGCTATGATCTCCTGGTCCAGCAGGAAACAGGGCTCCATAGCCCAAAGCACTACAGAAGCAAAATACATTGTTGCAAGTGTTGCTAGCAGAGAAGCAGTGTGGCTCAGAAAGCTACTTTCAGACTTGTTCAGTGTTGAGTTGGAACCCACATTCATCCACTGTGATAACCAAAGCTATATAAACCTCTCCGAGAATCTGGTGTTTCATGACAGATTGAAACACATTGATATGAGATACCACTATGTTCGGGACATGGTGCAGAAGAACATTCTCAGTATTCAGTATGTTCCGACGGCAAAACAAACCGTAGATATTTTGACCAAGCCACTATCCTTGACAAAGTTTGTGTACTTTTGAGACAAGCTTGGTGTTGCTGAGAATGCCTCTCTTGTTGAGAGGGAGTGTGGAATTTAGTGCAACTGCAAGATTATGCAATGATTACTTAGTCCCTAGATGTGTTCTATGGCCCCTGGATGTGTTCCAGGGAATCCTTGCCTGGTGCTTGGATTGATCCTTGGATGTGTTCCTTGGTGGTTGATATAAGTCCCTAGATGTGTTCTAGGGAACCCTTGCTTAAATGCATGGGTTGATCCTTGGTCTTATACCTTGGTGTATAAGACCCTATATGTGTTCTAGGGCCCCCAGATGTGTTATGGGGCAACCTGGTCTTTGACCAGGTAGATCTTGGTGAAATACCAAGATGTGTTGATGTGTGATCCTCTTTCTCTCTCTCGGGATGGTCCATGATACCTAGGATTTCCTATGAAGATGGACATGACCACATTGTTGATGTCCCCTCTTATGTAGTGATGATAAAGTTTATAGGTCATTATGAGACTCATGTGGACATGTTTTTCCATTATGGGCCCCCCATTGACTTTGTCCTAAAAGGTTCCCCTTATTTTCTTGTTTTCCCTCTTGTTTTATGTGATTGGGGTTTTTATAATTTGCATTAATATTAATTGACATTTAATTAATATTTATATTAATTAATTGTCAATATTTAATTATTAATATATTAGCCCTAACCCCTCTCCCTAGATATAAAAAGAACCCTACCCTCTAGCATTTCATTACATACACTCACACCCACTCTCTCTTTGTTGTGGCTACCTCAGTTACTCTCTCCTCGTGTGGTGTGGCCTCTCCTTTTGGTGTATCAGTTTCATATCTGAGTTGTTTGCTTGGGTTTTGGTGTTGGTTGGGCGCTTCTTCTTCTATTTGTTGGTGTATGAAGTTTTGAGGTGCCTCCTTTGGCTGTCGGACTTGTCTATCTAAGCTAAGGTGCCTCCTTTGGCTGTCAAATCTGTCCTCAAGATCCACGGACCTGAGTACAGGTGTCACGACCCCTTTTTTGAGTTGTTTACTTGTGTGTGAAGGTTGTGGCCTCTCATCTTGGCTGTTGTGTGTTGAGCTGAGGCTCCTCTGGGTGTCCTTCTTGTTGTCTGGTTCATATGTGTGTTATATTTTGTTTCTGTGGAAGGTTTTACCTTTTCAATTGTTGAGGGTATTGTTGTTATGGACTTGGAGGTCATGTTGTTTTCCTTTGTGGAGTTCTTGTTGTTTCAACTTGTGGACACCATCCTTTGGTGGTCTATACTTTGGAAACAAAAAATCGCTTGGTCCATATTGACAAAGATCAAACCCTAGAGGTTTGATCCATGAACCTAAACTAATTTCTGAGCATATTTCAAAGGTCTACATCCACACATGTGATAGGTACATCTTTCATTGATCAGGAGGTAAGCTAGAGGTTTGTTTTTACACTCAGAAATTTTGATTATCTTCATAATTTAATTTAGATCTGTTTATATCATTTCTTACATGTGTTGATCTAGTGAACAGAAATTTAAAACCATTATTGTTTTTCAATTTTTCCATAATTCTAACAGTTTTTGTATTCCAAAATGGACATACTACAAAATATAATCATAAACCATAGACTTAACTACAACTATTACAATTTCTATTTCATTTCTTGTATAATGATAAACTTTCATTGATCTCTAGATGAAAGATAAAATACACTTTTTTAAATGGCATTTTGATTTTGTTGAAGAAGCTATTAATGTAACTAAACTAGAAGAATTTGTATTCGTTTTTATAATATGGATCGTTCATATGAATGTCATATAAAATTCTTAAAAGAACTTATTAATACCATGAACATCTGCCGATGTATTTTTTTTATATTAATAAAAATATAGATTGTTGTCCTAAAAAGTTATTAAAAAAAATCTACTTTTTTAATTCTAGATTAATTTTACCTACACCAACAACAACAACAAAAAAACGTTAACTAAAAAAATGTTAACTATAGTATTCTAAAATGAATGTATAAAATAAAAGTAAATTTTTACACTATCAAACAACCCTTACATCCAAACATAGGAAATGATAAAAATATAAAATGGAACTCTACAAAGATAACCACTTTTTAGTTGTTACGTCTATTTATTACAAATGTCACTTGACAAAAGGCTCTCATAGAACGACCATTGGAATGTACACTACTCTCCTAACATCTTCAAAGAATTCAACTTGTTACATCACACACACATTATCAAACAAATATTTATGATCATTTCACATTACTCCTTCACTTGACATGTTTTTATGTGTTTGATTGTCTAGTTTTCTTGAATGGGAGTGTGCACTTTCTTGTAGGAGTTTTAATTTTTTAAAGCTATATGCCTTTCTTAATATACCCAACAAATAAGGATTGATATTTTTTGGTTTATCTTCGATTGAATCTTTTTTAGTTTATCTTCTCTCAATATCTATAAGTTGATATAGTAAATCATAAACATCAACTAACATCACCAATCACCTTATCATGTAGAAAATAATAATGTCTCTTCTACCTAGATTGGAATCATAAAATATTTTCATAAAAATTCAATGCATGTTAATTTATTATTTATAAAATACATCGTTATAAATATTCCATAAACTTACAATTTTTAATTAAAATATTTTTAAATTTTCATAAATCTTTAATGCTCACGCACTATTTGTGAAACACGTCACTACATATATTTCATAAACATACCATTTTTCTATTATCTACAATCAAGGTATTTATAAAATTCAAACAAACATTAATTAATTAAATAATATTTTATTTTCATGAATGGAGCTACATCACTTTTCAATATCCGTTTTTAATGGACATTAATAATAATAAAATTTAAAATTATATTTGTTGTTACTAACATGTATCTTTTGCAACAACGGACTTTGGCTCTGAACTAAGCTCGTGAAGGCGCAAACGCTCTGAACTAGGGTTCACCTTTTACACGCTCATGCCAGGCCAGGGCGGAGGGGAGTCGTCGCCCCCTCCCTCCCCGACCTCTTCCTTTCGCAAGCTTGTTGCAGCATGCAGCAAGAAGCTTCCCCCTGGGGAACCCCCGAGCTTCGTGAAAAAACTGGACATTGTTCCTGAGATCGCTCTTCCCCCGGACCAGCCTATGAAGGTCGCGTTGTCTCTTGCAGATCGCGGTCTAGTCGGTCAGTTCATGGGCCTATGGCCCTCAGCCCGAACAACAGACAACTGGATTCAACGGAATTGGAGGCCCCTATTAACAAATAGCGTAACTTGCTACGTGGTTGGGAGGGGTTTTTTCATATTTGAATTTATCTCTCAGGAGGATAGAGATCTAATCTTCAGGAACGGGTCGTATTTCATGGGTACACAAGGTCTCTACCTAAACCATTGGACTCCTAGTTTCGATCCAGCCTCGGAAGTACCAAAAGACGTCCCAGTCTGGGTAAGACTCCCAAACCTTTCAATCCACTGCTGGAACACTTCCTCGCTCCAAGCTATTGGAAATGGCTTGGGACACTACATAGATAAAGCAGACCCAAAAGACCAGTACTCCTGCGCAAGAATCTGTGTGGAGGTGGATCTGGAGGTAGGTCTGCCAGAAGCGGTGAAACTAACGGTAGGTGACTAGTAGCACTTCCAAAAGATGGATTACGAGCAACTCCCCTTCAAATGCAGAGGGTGCCACGAATACGGACACTTCAAGCGAAACTGCCCAAAAAATCCAAGTACAGAGAAAGAAGGGGAAGACAGTTGGTAGCAGGCCAGGAAGGGGAAGTCGAAATCAAAAGGACCAAGAAGTGACAAGCCATCCCAAGCAAAAGAAAGGAATCCAGGAGGCAAAGAAACGGTCAATAGCTTCAATGTCCTGGATCAGGAACCCAGTGGAGAGCCAAGAAAGCCGACCCAGGAAGCCCAAGGAGAAGCAGAAGGAGGCATCCAATCCCCTGGGAACAGGAAAGCTACAGAACTGATAGAGGACGAGATGCCAAACAAATCCCCTCCAAGGATCGGAGCGACCCAAGGCGAAGAGGAAGGGGAAATCTCTTCCGGCAGCGAATCAGAAGGAGCAAGCGAAACCTGGGCCTCTCCAAAGAAACCAGGTCGAGGCCAGAAATCCAAAAAAGTCGAAAGAGATCAGGAAACCTACAAGGATGTTCTAAAAGGCGCCCAACCAACTATCAAGTAGTTGATCAATGGAAGGAAAACAAGGAAGCTCTTCAAAGCCTCCCAAGGAGGCCATTTCCCCCCCCCCCCCAAGGTAA